>JAFVLL020030154.1:12142-46209 GCA_021397915.2 Tor tambroides | reverse complement strand
GAAAGTTAAGTTGCACAATGTTTAGGTTTTATTATTATTTTTTTTATTACTATTATTTTGATTTATGTCTTAGTTTTAGGTTGTACTATGTTTACCTTTTTTAAAGTAATTTGAAAATGATTTTTATATTTTTATATATTTTTATTTGCATTTTGAATGTAATGACAATTAAATGCACTAAATGGGTTTAGTTTTCAGTTATTAATATATGCAATTTCAGCAATAAAAATGTTCATTTTTCTAAACAAATTACTTGTTCATTTTAAGAGACCTGCCTTGTTTTCTCTTGTATATTTAGTATTGCTCTTTAATAAAGAAAAAGTTGTTCTTATCCGATTACTCGATTAATCGATAGAATTTTCGGTAGAATACTCGATTACTAAAATATTCGATAGCTACAGCCCTAATTAATAGTAAGCTTTAAGGACCTTTCAGTGTCTCCGAGATTGCAAAGTGTGTAATTCTAAGTTCATCTTCCAGGTGACATAGAAAATCAGGTGGAGTTGGAGGAGAAGACCAGACTTATAAACCAGGTCCTTGAGTTGCAGAATACTCTGGAGGGTAAGTAACCCACACTGCATGGTTTGTCACATAATGTTAACTAATGCTGGGTTCTTTAACCTTTTATTATATTATATAACAAGCATTCATTTCTGTCTTTCTCTTTCTCGTTTTGATAGATCTCTCAGCTCGGGTGGACGCAGTAAAAGAAGAAAATCTGAAGTTAAAATCAGAGAATCAGGTTCTTGGGCAGTACATTGAGAACCTCATGTCGGCATCTAGCGTGTTTCAGACCACTGACTCCAAGAGCAAACGGAAGTAAGAGGACATCCCCTCTCCCAGAATCCCTTGTGTAGACAGCAACCCCACGCAGATAAACCCTTGCCATATCAGCTCATTTAAACTTTCCTCTAGGATTCATTTGATCCTTATGCCACTAAAATGATAAATGTTTACATTTATTTATCAGTATTGATGTTCTTTAACAACTTTGTTAAACATATTACATACTAAATCATTTTATAAAGATATTAAGGCGTTAAACTAAGACTTTATATGTTGTTTCGTAGTTTTTTATGTTCAGACAGGGTATGATACTAATATTATTTGTAATATTTAAAATGGTTTTGTCTCACTAAACAAACAGATAATCGATTAAAAATGTAATATGTATTTTGTATTTCATTTCATATTTTTACTTTCTAGATGAGGGTACGGCTGTGATGCCATGACAGTTGCTCTCTCCCGCTGAGCTGTTTGTCTGTATCAGCACTGATTATACTCAAGTTGAGAGAAAATATTTTCAGGCTATTCTGATCAGGGAATGAAATTTAGACCCTTTCCTTGGTGCTATCAACAGAAGGGAGTTCTCTGGCATGCGTCACATCTGTGCCTCTGAATATCTCAATGTATTTGTTGTGTTTGAATGTGTAGAATCTTACCATTGTGTGGCATTACAAATGCCTGTTTTAATTAAAACAAATATAATTTGCTGTGCTGAGTCAGTCTTTAGGCCCCTGTGGTGGTTTGCTTCTCGTTCAGTCGCCTCACTTCCTCTGGGATTCAAATCTACACATATTCCACCTGAGTTTGGAGGATTGCTCCACCTGCTCTCGTCAGAGGAGTGAGGAACTGAGTCTCATAGAGTAGCATTGCCTTTTTCTCCTCTACCCTTGTTTTAAAACTGTGAATCTGCATCTGAATGTGTGTCTCCCTCTTTCACAGGGTTACCAAAGGTGTTCGGAAGGACAAATCAACTAGTGTTTAAACATGAATTAAAGCTGAAATGTGTACATTTTTGTGTTAAACATTTCCTATTCTGGCTTGATTCATAGGCAGGTTGATGTTCTTAGTAAGTGGGAACTTTAGTGTAATCAAGTCTTATACAGTAGCACTGGGCGGGATTATCTGTTTGTCTGACCAATGAAAGATGAGGAGGGCTCTTTTTTAATTATTTAAATTAATTTTGATGATGCAAGGGTTGAAGAAATAAAAATAGAATATGATATGAGCAGAAAAGAACACATAATGATGCCATGACAAGTTGTAAGTTGGTATTCCTGGCATTTATTGACAAAGTCAAATACTTCAATAATTCAGTATAATATGAAACACTGTCAAATCCCATATGTGTGGTCCTTTTTTTGCAACACAGAATAATAATGTAAATAAAATAATTTAGAAAAAATGAATAAATCAAAACATTCATGGGCCACAATAAACAACAGTGTAAACACTTTTTTTTGCTCTCACGTTGATGAGGAAACATCCTGTAATTCAGTATTATGTTGCACCTCAAGATGGCACACAGCAATGACAGTCCTTCAAGCATAGGGAAGTTCCTTTCCAGACCAGCAGCATGCACTGTTGTCCACAGCAGGAGGTATTACACGTTACCATGTGGATCAAATTTCTCCTCTCTCCTCAGCTCATCAAACTTTAATAAAGACCTGTCAGAGAAAGAGACGTGACTTTTAAGCAAACCTTAGATACTGTGTCACAGCTCCAAACAAGGCTACTGAAAACTATCAGTGAGTTAGAGGATTCACAACAAGGCTGCTCCTCAAAAGGCTGTTTAATTTATAGACATACAAGACAGATATTTTTATAGTTTTATAGTTATTGGTGACTGATAGTGACTACAATGGAAAACATAGTGAGGGTAACTTAATGGCATCTACTGAAATAGCCTACTGTGAATGAATTTCCAAGGATTGCAAAATATATTCAAATTAGATATCTCTGATGACAGATACACTTGGCCTTTTCATTTTTAAGCATTGCTGGGTTGATCTCCTAACTAAAAAAAGTAGACAACTTCATTTTTTTGTTGTAGGGAAAATCTTGTATTCTAAATGACACATTTACAATTTTCAAGTAAATACTGTAGATGTTAAAATAAACAATTGACATTTTTGTCAATTTACCTGCACTGTTATCATTTATGAATTTAATAATAAATTAACAGATTTAAGAAATAAAAAATGCAAATTTAGCATATACAAATCGGACCAATTCTTAAAGACCTAATTCACGTTTCTGTACAAAGGCATATAAAGGCAAGAAATGAAAGAAATATGCTGAAACTGAAAAAAAAAAAAAATTCATAAGAAAGAGAACATCAATATTGTGGGCTACAAGAAATGTTTAGAGGCCATTTCTGACAAAGTGTTCCTGATAGTGCCAATCTACCCAAACATACTGCAATAAAATCCTTGATTTATAACAATATGAAACAGTAAGATAATATGTTTCACACGGAGGAAAATACTTTACATGATTAGATAGTGAATGCTAAACTAGCTTAGCATTGTTTTAATAAATGACCCAATAAAGCACTCTAACAAACCCTACGAGCGCTTTACTGGTTTGGTTTGTCATACAGAGGCCTCATGGCCTCTTCCTTACTTTAATTTGATTTACTGTAACTGTGTGTACTTGCGAAACACTTCACAAATGTGCTAATAAACCACTTTTCCTTTCTGTATTTCCCTGGAGATATGTCAACAAAACTGGGTTGGGTGTGTTTTTTTATATCTTCATTGCAATTCTGAGAGTTACAGCTTACTCATGTCAGCATAGCTTTCTCTGAATTAAGTGACTGTTAGCTCAAGCCCTTCCCAATTAGGTGAGGCCTGTTTCTAAGGGTTATTTATAGATGCTATGAATTTGGCTCACCTCACTGAGAAGAACCCAGACATCAGAATCAGAGTGAACCTGGAGTCGCATGGCTGCTATTTCTCCTAATGCTCCATCTACTTCTCCCTCAGCCACTCCATTCTTGAAAGAACCTAAGAAAACAGACATTTATGACATCACAAATTAAACAGAAACCACATGACCTCTTTTAATCGACAGATTGCATGACAGGTGCTTTAAACCACGTTTTGATGCTGGTTTTCACACTCACACACATCCTGGTCTCAGACAATGGCCAAGCATGCTCACATTTTTACATAACCACTTTTGAGCTCATGTTTCTTACTGCAGTTTGTCCAAAGGGATGAAAACAAAGCGAGTGTGTGTATTACAGACATGCACACTTGCTCAGATAGTGATAACCTTGTTTGATCATCAACATCCATAAAATGCAATGTCATGGCCTATGCGCCATTAAATTAGATCCACAAATCAGTAATGCTTGTTTATTACAGAGCTGTCATGAAAAAACATTTTAGTGGTTGATTCTAAAACTAGCTAGATTTCCTGATTCTTAATAATTGTAATAAATTTTCCAATAACAGGTCCTATACAGTCTTTTAAAGAATAAAACTGTCTCTTATGCTCACCAAAACTGCATTTATTTGATTAAAAATCACAATAAAAGCAGTAATATTGTGAAATATCATTACAATTATTAGATTTTCATATATTTTAAAACATAATTTATTTCTGTGATGGAAAAGCTGAATTTTCATCAACCATTACTCCAGTCCTCAGTGTCAAATGATCATAAAATACTGATTTGGGCGTTTAGGAATGATTTCTTATTATTATCAATGTTGAAAACAGTACTACTTAATATTTTTGTTGAAACTGATTTGAATTTTTTTTTTTTTGATTAATAGAAAATTAAAAAAAACTGAATTTATTTGGAATACATTTGTATTCCTTTTGTAACTGCCACTTTTGATCAATTTAATGCATCCCTGCTGAATAAAATAATAATTTCTTTCAAAAAACCTTTGAATGGTACTGTACAAATTGAAAGTTTTTTGTTCATGTGAACATGACAAAAGTAATGACTTGAGTTTCAGGGAGTGAGAACCACACTAATTAAGTCACCAGTTCAAATGAAATCACGTCACAACGAAAAAAACCAAAAAACACTTTCATTTGCCAGGTGCTATAGATTCAGTACTGGTTCAAGAAGCATGCTGCATAGTTTCACTACCCTCAGTGCTCCACACTAGTGGAAAAATGCAGCCATTCAAGAACTGTTGATGAAACCGACATCATGAAAATCATTCAGCTCTTTAATGGAAAAAACTGAACCAGTTCTGAACCGGTTTTTGATACGCAAACCTAAAACATATGTAAACAGACATGTGTTCACAAGCCACACTGGCCAACTCTTTTTAGAGTTTCCTGTAATTATCATGATTATTGTCACAGCTAGTTTTACCACAACTCATATCTAACTAACTCATATCTATCATCACATAGTTTTTTATGATGTATCAAAGTATCTCTTACAGTACTTGAAATTCTTAGTTCACTGACAAACAAATGATTGCACTTCATATATATGTATTTATGCAAAATCTTACAAATGAGTGACAGAAAAGGAAAGACAAGAAACAGGAAATCGATGATGGTTGAGTACCTATCTGAACAAAGCCATCGGATGAGGGTTTACAGCAGGCTAATTCTCCTCTCATCACCTTCTCTTTCACAGAGTTCTGTAAAACACAGACATGTACCTGTCAGCACTTTATACTTCAATGCAAATGAAAAAAATAGACATATCAGGAAGTATGAAACAAAAATCCTCGTCTAACAGGTTTGAGGTAAGGTTTGAACTTAAAACACGATCTCAAAGGCTGCAAAGAACACAAATTTGGTTTTGGGTGTCAGTTTTCTGTTGTCATAGAAGTGTTTACATGGCTAGCATGCACAGGAGCAAGGCCCCATCATGACAAGCAAATGTACATTTAGAAAAAGGGTGTAGTCACATACGTTCTAAGATACAATGCAATGTCTAAAGCTATGACAATTTCAACATATTGACACAAACTGAATCTGCCAATTTTTCAGGCAGCTTTGGATCTGGAAGTATTTAAGACATTAAAGCACTTAAGGGGTTTTAAAAAAACTATTAAACAAAGAGTCATGAAGCAAACCAACCAGTTCTGGGATGAACAACAATTAAAAAAGTGACCTTAAAAGATTGAGTGCTTATCTTTTATGAGGGAATGAATTACATTCCCATAAATCATAAATGGTGTAATCAAATAAAAGATATCAACACAATATAAAACTATTAGGGAGTGTATTAGGTCATTTACAATGTTTCATAGGAGAGCGTGGTCACTGCTGAGCTCTTTCACCCTGATTTGTTGTGATTCTCTGATTGGTGGATCGTTCTCGTCAGGTTTCATGGGTAGTGTAGTCCTTCAACTGGAATTTGGTTGTTGATAATTATTAGTTGTTGTTTTTTTTTTTACTGATTCTTCAACAGAACCTCATGGTCTGTCTTCAAAGGTTTACACTACCATTCAAACGTCAGAGTCAGTAAGATTTTTTTTAATACTTTTGTTTAACAAGGATCCAGTAATTAATCAAATGTGACAGTACACACCTTTTCAAAGTTACAAAAGATTTCTCTGTCAAATAAATGTTGTTTTGAGCTTTATTTTTATCAAAGAATCCAAAAAAATATAGTATCTCGGTTTCAGTACAGCTGTTCTCTGTTTTGAACACTGATAACTATATGTTATGAAATGTTTGAGCACCAAATCAGCATGTTAGAAGGTTCATGTGACACTGAAGACACTGGAGTAATGGCTGCTGAAAATTTGGCTTTGCCATCACATTACATTTTAAAATACATTACAACAGAAAACAGTTATTTTAAATGTAATAGATATTTCACACTATTACTGTTTTAACTGTATTTTTGATCAAATGAATGCAGCTTTGGTAATCAAACTTCATTCGAAAACAATAAAAAAATCATTCTGCTCTCCCAAGCATTTGAAAGGTAGTGTAAATAGACCTTTTTTTTTTACTGTTGCTCTTTATTTGCTGAAAGTAGATCTGTCACTTTTGAGTGCTATGATTTTTTGATCACTTTTGGCATGCCACTTACATTATTAGGGAGCACCTCCACTGTTGTGTTGTAAAACCTGTCACCATTTGTCTCAATATTGCCAGATCGAAAAAAGTACCTAGTGGAACAAAAATATAAAAACATTAAATCAGTCAATGGAAGTTTGACATGTTCACACATGTCCCTGCTGAAAAATCCAGCATATGCTGATTAGGTATGTTTTGAAGCATGGCTGCTGGTTTGAGCTGGTTTAAGCTGGTCATGGACCAACACATGACCAGCTAAGAACAAGCTAAAACCAGTTTATGACCAGCTAAGGACCAGCTCAAATCATCAAC
The DNA here is from genome assembly GCA_021397915.2 of Tor tambroides. Lineage (NCBI taxonomy): Eukaryota > Metazoa > Chordata > Actinopteri > Cypriniformes > Cyprinidae > Tor > Tor tambroides. The sequence goes on along the minus strand of JAFVLL020030154.1, from coordinate 39,099 downwards.
CATGTTTCAAAACATACCTAACCAGCATATGCAGTTTTTTTTTCAACAGGCGTGTCAACACATTGTTTTTGTTATCTGAATTGAAATGTTTCTAATGCCACAGATGCAGCTGATAGAGTTACAAACTACAAAATGAATAGGTGGATTTGTAAGTTATGTATGTAGCTTAAACAATCCATTGTATTTAAAGCATCATTGGAATTTGTTTAACATGTCAAAGAGTCAGTCTGCTGAATTTCAAAAAAACAACCAGGAATTTCTCTGAGCTCATTACATCACTCTTTGTCAAGGGACATATGCACCCATTACCTACAATTTCACGAAGATGGTACTGAGAAAGTTCATATTTCTTTACAACATCTTCCTCAAATGTCAACTAACCACATTTAGATCTTAACTTAGTTTTTGGGAAGCTGTAAAGTGGAATCAAATTAACTCCTATGTGTGTGCTTAAAGGGAATTTAGAAAGATTGCTGTCACCACGTATTCAGGTCCTGAACAAACATTGCCAGTATAAAATATCCTGCTCAGAGGAACTGAAACAGAAGCCATTGGTTCACATTCTTTCAGCAGGGCAAACTCACTTTAATATAAGAGCACACAAGCAGACAGCTGGGTACATTTACACTGCCATTGGGTTTTTACTTCTATTTATATATCCACGTAAAGAGATATTTACAATGCATACTATAAGCCGTGGCTGCTGAAAGAAGACTCCCCTAACATAAAGCCATATCGAGTTTACCTTCACAGATAAAGGGATAGGTTACCCAAAATATGCCTGTGTGACTTTTTGCAGAACACAAACGAAGATTTTAAACAACACTGGACTTGACACTGAATAAATATGGTAACACTTTTCAAAATATCCTTTTTTTGAGTTCTGCAAAAGAAATAAAGTCACAGCTTTGGAACGACAAAATAAATGATGACTGAATTTTCATTTTCTGTTGATACACAACCTGGATATACAAGCTGGAACTTTAGCAAGATTGCCTGTTACACTTTGTATTCTCATCAAATTAATGTCCTGTACTGGTGTCTCACCCTTTGACAGCTTGAGGTGTGGTAAAAGTAATGAGGATGTAATCTCCTCTTTTAGGCGTGAGGCCCCAGAAGAAGTCTTCTCCGTTGTAAGCTCTCTCCAGAGTGTGAGACTGATATTTCTCCAGACTGCTGCTGAGTTCTGCTGGCGGGTTATAGTGGCCTTTGAACAGCACTTGATTTCCAAAGTCTTTATCCTGTAATCACAGACATACACATAAGTGCAGTTCCAAAACCTAGTGAGCCGACTTGCTGTATATTGTCTACACAGATTTCTAACTGAAATAGAACCTAATAGTGAGTGATTTGGAACACTCTACATAGGCATCATGAGAAGTGCACAAGAAAACTGTGAGAGTCCTGTCACTTCTGTTGGTCTGGCTGTTGATTTAGAGACAGGATCCTGACATTCATGTGTTGTATTGTCCTTTCTTGTCCTTGTGTGAGTGTAAGAGTTCAGGGATTGTTCTCTGGGCCCTGCTTTCTTTTGTATATGTATTGTGTTTGGGGCTTAGTGTCTGGATCCTGACAATCCTGTCTACTTTGGTTTCAGTCCAGGGATCCTGACATTCAGGCTCCGGGCACTTTCGTCTGTCTTGTTTTCTGTAGAGCACACGCTTATGTTTATATTCATTTTCTGTGTGCTCTACTGTCTTGAGAATGTGTTTGGTGGTTTTTATGTTACTTTTATTTTTTAATAAAGACTTTTTGAGTACAGTTGGGATGTTCTGCATTTTGGTTCTGTTGCAACACCTGACAAAAACTAGCTAGCTTTCAATTTTTTTTTTCTGGACACATTGGGAACTTTGTTTTGCAGCACTTTTAATGGGACTGTTTCTTTAAAGGTGAAGTGTGTAATTATCTTGGACATATATATATATATATATATATATATATATATTAAAATCCTTCCTCATGGCCCAGTTTATTTTTCAGAGGGAGGTACATGTAACTCACTGGTTGGATGACTTCCCAAAATAGATAACAAAAGTAAATGCAAAAGAATAATAATAATAAAAAAAAATTGGTGCCATTAGCACATCAGAAATGAGGCACTTCACCTTAAAGATGAATTACATGAGTTGTGTTATTACAAATTTGTAAGTCATTATGGAAATAGAATGCGCTAATATAAATAATGCAAATGTCCTGTTTGCAATGTAGATAAGCTTACCCCATTAAGCAGACCTATAGTACTGTTGGGGAGTTTAGGTGGTCACTATTCTACAAGAAATTCATCTTGCATTATACTATTCTAGTTTTATTCATATTTTGAATAGGTTTTCATTTTGTTATTCCCCATTTTCATTTTAAATTTAGTTAATGTTTTATTAAGTTTGTGTTTTTTTAATTTTTATTAGTTTTTTAAAATTTTTATATTTAGTTTTTATAAATGTTTTTTAATTTTAGTTTTTTTTAACTCAATGAGTTAAACTAAATGAAAATGAGAAATTTCACCTTGAAAACTAGCTGAAATAAAAAGTGTTTTATTTATTTATTTTTATTACAGTTAATGTTTTTTAGTTCAAGTAACACTGTCTTTATGGTTTCAGTTTTAGTTTTCGTTGACTAAAACGAGACCTTTAGCACATATAAAAATGAAAATCTTCATACAAGGAAGAGGAAGTTTGAATTACCTTTAGGTTTTGAATTTTACCGGGCAGCGAGGAATGCAAACCGACATGCTGAAACAGGGAAGGTTTGTAAGCTCTCTTCAGTCGGGCCTTCTCACTATTGCAGTGTTTCTAAGTGCAATGAATTATAACAATAAACAATGAAATGTCTTACATCAATCTCACAAATAAATAAACAACAAACAAAAATATTCAAACTTACTAAATCTTTCTCTGGGTTACACACTTTAACCCACAGGATGTGATCGAGCAGCCAATCAATTGGCTTGTCTTTGTGAAACATCAGGAAGAACTCCACAATCATTGGCAGATCTGATGTGCGGAAAACCTTGCCTAAAATATGAAAAATGATTGATATACTCAATTTCATGCTAGGACACAAATAGATTTGGTCATAGTAAACAGTATCTATGGGACCTGTGAGACACTGACAATGTTCCTTGAAATCCGATGCTACTCTGAGAAAACCTGCTTGATTATTTGAATAATCAAGAGGATCTGAACTGAATTATTTTAAAGGCAAATATGTAAATAAGCAAATGCTAGCAGAAGCTGTGTTTGTTTTTTTAACAAAGAGGGCTCATATTTCCTTCCTTCCTTTTTATTTCTGACCTTCTTGACACTGACTAATAAAAGATATCTCCTCAATTCTGTAAAAATAAAGACCATAAACTTGCATTCACAACTGCACGACTAACAATGAACAACTGGTCCAGGTGTACAAATAACAAAAGAGCAGACAAATGAAACAACTGATCAAACAGAAATGGTGGGAGAGGTTAAAAAAAAGACAGGACATCAGTGAACGGAGAGGACAAGACACTGACCAATGAATCCCAGCTGGGAAAACTCCAGGAAAAGCCACTCCTCGGAAAGCACCTGCTCTATATATTTTTTCATGGACTCAAAGAATCCTTGCTTTGCTATAATATCATCCTCAAGCTGAAACACATATGCACAGACTCAGACTGATAAAGGCAATGAAACATAGAGCTAACAATGAGTTGTATGACAGTGTCTTTGGCATTACCTGGACGTAGTATGTGCCCTTAGACTGCGCGTACAGCATGAGGAAACTGTAATCAAGGTTCTGCTTGGTCCTCCATCTATGATCAGTAAAACATGCTTCACAATTAAGACACCATCTATTTCAAGTTACATTTGCACAAGAGGTGAATCTCTAACCTGACTCGCTCCTTGGGGTCTCCGAATGTTTCCTTCAGGTTACTTAAGTCTGGGTAATAGTGAGGAGATGGAGAGATCACCTCTATCACTCCGGAGCTGACAGCATCTGGTAGACTACACAGAGTTAAATACAGTGTTAATTGCACAGTGAAACATCTCTAATGAAGCAGATGAGTAAATAAAACACTCACTTGGTCTGTACACTCTGTACAACAGCATTCACAAATGCTGCATTTGTCTAAGAGAAGAATGAAAATACTTATCAATGAAAATAACAAAGAACACTACTGTTCAAAAGTTTGGGATCAGTATGATTTTTTTTTCTTTTATTAAGCATGGATGCATTAAATTGATTACAAGTGACAGTAAATACATTTAAAAGTTACAAAAGATTTCTATTCCAAACAACTGATGTACTTTCTTTCAGCATCTTTGAAAGATATCTGATGGATCAAAGGACAATGAAGATTGGAGTAATGGCTGCTGAAAATTCAGCTTAGCACTCACAGGAATACATTACATATTTACAAATCATACAGATTCCAAACTTTTCGTCGGTTATGTATATTGTAAATTGATTGAAATAAAGTTTACAATCAGGAGTAAAGACGAATCTGCACACCTTCAGGCCAAAAGTTCAAGATCAGCAGAACAATTATGCAACTAACTGTATTAAAGGAGCCCACAGATTCGCGTTAGTTCAGATCAGCCAGAGAAAATACCCCTACATGGCTTTTTTGTAAACAAAAATCTGTGACAGCATTAGGAAGTAGGAACTTTTCTGTGTATACAACACCATCAAAATCCCTGGTTAAAAATCAGACTTAACAACCCATAATATAAAATGGCTTGACAAGAATGAATTAAGGAATGAACTGATATAGAACCATAAAGTTCTATACAACCTTACAAGAGCAATAAAACAGATAAAGCCAGGAGAGATATATAAGAAAAGCACAAGTAAATGGTTACCTCGGCAACAAAGACTACAATGACAATATCTTTCCTCTCGGCAGTTGAAAGGTCATATAGGAGAGACTGGAGTGTGTTCACTAGATAACTCTGTTTCTGCCTGTGCACGGTTGGTACTCCTAACACCAGAGACACTGCGTAAAACAGTTAAAACTGTGTGTCAGCTTATCTTCCTATGGTGACTGCATTACGGTGGTTATGTATGTGTAAAGCTATTAGAAACTATAAAACTGACAAAGTAAAAGAAACATTATTTGTTCAATAATTAAATAAAACATCATATTACAATATATCATGTTAGATTTGCTGGAAAAAGAATAGTGCTAAAGTTTCAGTGAAGAGTTTTTTTAAGGGCTAATTAGTCTTTCAAATAAAAAGCTGCAACTGTGATGCTTTGCTGCTTTCATAACACTCAGCAGGCAACTGAACAATGCATAAACAATATTTGCAGTGTAACAGCAGCTATAGCTGATTTAAAAGACACACGAAAGAAAAGAGCAAAATTTAGTATGCAAAGAGGTATAGAAAAGAAGGCCAATCAGAATTCAGTATGCAAATATTACAATGATATCTTTGCTTGTGGTTACATTTTGTGGATCGGAGATTTAGATCTTAGCTTCTTATGCAAAGATACACTTGTATTTTTTTTTTCCTTGACAGAAGTTTAACACAGTAAGACATCAATGTTACTTATGACAAGTATGTTTAAATCAAATTATATTGCTACATTGCAAGCACTGTAACAATACAATCACAAAAAATGATAATGGGAGACAGACCTCCAGTGCGTCGCTGCCCCAGATGAACGATGGGTTTCAGACTGTCCACATGCTCCTTCAGGTGAGGCAAGTAGATGTGGGCATTAGGCTGCGAAGGCAACAAGCGCCGAAGGACCCTCTCTTCTAATAAAGCTAAAATGGCAGATAAAATACTGAATAACTGTACAGACATGAATATTACAGCAAGAAATGTGCTTGGACTCACCTGAGGAGTTGCTGATTGTGAGATTCGATGGAGCAATGCTGCGGTTTTGAAGCTGACCAAGCACTTTAAGCAGCTCTTGTGATAAGACCTCCCCTCGTTGTTCTGCCCGCAGTAACCTCTCATAGACCAAATGCAGCTGCGATGGCAAGTTATCTGATACACAGTGTGCCAGTCATCACTTGATGTGAATTAAAGGGATGTTTCAGGGCTGAAAACAAGTTAAATTAAGCCTTGCAACAGCATTTGTGGCATAAGGTTGATCACCACAGACAATAATTAGTTCTAAAAACAATTAGTTTGAAAAAAGGGAAAATCATGGTTCCTAGAGGAACTTACAATGGAAATGTGCATATGGTGCAATTTATATCAATCATCATGTTTAATTGCTGCCTAAAGAAACTCAAAGCTCCTTCTGCTCTCTGCAAACAACACTTCCTCCAAACAGAAGCTACGCCATATAATTTTAAGGAGGCTTGTAGTGTTTTAGGAAGTTTTGTAATGTTGAATAGATGCAGCAATAGATGGTATATAGTATATACTCATCTCTGTTGATAAGCTGCTAAAGTTCCTCTTTGCTGTGATGCATTTCGTTATTGTTTGGCATATGATTTCATCTAATTCCTACACTGAAGCACAGGATTTGTCAAACATGTTACCTTTATAATACAATATAATATAGGCTAATATGTAACCCTGTACCACAAAGCCAGTCATAAGTAGCATGGGTATATTTGTAGGAATAGCCATCAATACATTGTACGGTTCAAAATGACAGATTTTTCTTTTATGCCAAAAATCATTAGGATATTAAGTAAAGATCATATTCCATGAAGATATTTTGTCAATTTTGTACTGTAAATATATCTAAACTTCATTTTATAATAGTAATATACATTGCTAAGAACTTGCTAAGAACTAGAAATGTACAAAATATCTTCATGGAACATGATCTTTACTTAATATCCTAATAATTTTTGGCATAAAAGAAAAATCTATCATTTTGACCCATACAATGTATTGTTGGCTATTGCTACAAATATACCTGTGCTACTTAAGACTGGTTTTGTGGTCCAGTGTCACACAAATGGAAAGAATTCCTGCAATACCGGTTTGTTTGGCGTACAGGAAGGTGACATTTAACGTCTGACAGGTTGACTACTGATTGAGGACTAACTAAAGAACTATCTAACTTGTCATGTCATGTCATAGAATCTCTCAAAAATTCATCTCTCAACTCCTTCAAGTCCAAAATGTCAGTACATAAATGGTCAAACATTAAAAACTAGAAAACTGTTAATAAATGCACATTCCGAATAACCAATCCAAATATTTCATAGTCCATCCTCACAGGCTGATCACGCTCACCTGATTTTGATGTGTGCCAGGAGGTTAACATCAACACACATACAAAACCCGCGAAGAAGAAAAGTTTGCCATGGCAGGACCTCATCTCATCTCAGTCCACAGAAATACCAGAATACTAGGCTACTGGTATACTATTGAGAAGGCGGCAAAATCCTCAAGATATAACAAGTAAGAAAGATTAGTTGCTGCTTCTTCCCCGCGACGTCTGGATGAACTGGAAAAATGTCACAATTTGACGAAAATCCTTTTGAAATGCATCCTACTTTCTGAGATCAGGCCAGCTACACGAATGGTCACGAATCGTGCTGTCAGTTGATGCCACACGAGGAACTTCGCTGTAATCCGCTCACACCTCCAAACCACAGCGATTCCATCCTCCACCTGTCCAGCTCATGAATATTCATCCAGTCGATGCATATTCACGACGACGCGGGTGACAGTAGTGTAGTAGCCTACTTATTTTTTACACATTGCGTTTAAACGTCTGTCAGAGTATTTTTTTTTCTTCCCCTCTCTATCTATTACTCTCAGATTTTGATATGGCAATGTGTAGATATCTGCTTCAATATAAAGTAGTTTAGAATTATCCCGTGAACTGTAAATTAATGTCAAGTCCAAAGAGCCCTATTACAATCTAGGCCTGCCTAAATAAAAACACATGGGCATTTTACATTACGTTAAAACGTTATATTTTTCAAGTAATAACAAGACAAGAGCCTTCTAATTCAATTCTCTTATTTTATAGTGTAATCATGGAACTATATACTGGTCACAGTCAGATACTGGTTTGGTTTAAACTGGTTTACCAGTTTCTCGGAGCTGTTCTTCAGGTGTTCTTCATCTGCGAAATTTAATTTAATGGTGACTGTCATAAATGACGGTCATATATATATAGGAATGATCTGGAGCTTTCTGACTCAGTGAAGGATTGTATGTGGAAAAAGTGACACCTAGGGGTGCAATCCCTAACAACACTGAAAACGCATTAGTAGTTTTGGTAGTTTTCTCACTAGTTTTGCATTAGTCATGCATTATGGATGGAGGTATAACGATCCCTCTTTATATTTGTTATAGTGTTGATAAAAGCATAACTTCTTTCTTTCTTTCTTTCTTTCTTTCTTTCTTTCTTTCTTTCTTTCTTTCTTAATTCCTTTAATTCCATTTTAAACATCCGTTGATCCAAATAATGCATTTGGCTTGTCATGTGAAATAGGTAAGCCTATTCAAAAGAGAATATATAAATTATCAGAAGCTTTTTTGTTATGGTTATTTAACTAAGGTGTGGGTAAAATAATATTTGAAACATAGGTATAAAGTTGTGTAAGTGTTGAATGTGACATGCTTTCATGAGTATCATTTTTTATTGTCACAATATTTGCCTCTCTTTTTGATCATAGTAGTGTTCATTATTTATTGTTCAAATTTGACTTCTGCTCATGTGAGCTGTCCTTAGCCACATGACATGGTTTTGCAATGAGAATGAGGGAAAAAATAAAATTAACCACAGTCATATCTATAATAATTTGTTTTCTGATTTAAAGCGTGTATATGAATGTGAATTTTTGTTATTATTAAATACACACACTCACATATACAATAATGAATAACAAATATTCTTTATTCAATTTCACTTTCACATGTTGTTTTTCTTGTCATGGTGGTTCTTACGAATTTTGTTTGCATAAAAATGTTTCATGCATGCATGCATTATTGATCTGATTTGTCCAAACTTGGCTTCTGGTCAGATGAGCTGTGCTTGACCACATCACAGTGTTCTGCAATAACAGAAGAAGAAGAAAAAAACTCAGTTTTCTTAATGTGCATTGTTTTTGCAATTACTTGAGTGCCAATTAAATCTGATTTCTTTTTGATTTGGGGGTTAAAATATGACATGGACATGTTCTTGGCAGATTTACCTGTAACTTCTGTATTTGAAATCATATTTTATACAAATGTGATACTGAATCTCACAAGAGCAGGAGCTGTTTTCTCAAAATCACTACTAGCTGTTGCTTTCAATGAAAACTACAAGAACTTGAAACCCAAACTGACCTGTTACTCCATCATAGGAGTACTGGGTTTCTCTTTTGAATCCAAGACACTCAGCTTGCTTCCAGTAGGTGTCCATGTCAGACTGGGTTGGGTCGCTCGCTCTCTCTACGGGAGCAAAGATGAGAAAAAATTAATGTCTTGGAATACAAAATTTTAACATGATGTAATCTATGGATTTTGTGACTTACTGAAAAAGTACAGAGACTTTATGGTCTCATTTTTGAATTGGCTGATGAAGCTTATGGTGATACAGTCAGGACAGGATGGCAAGAACCTGCCCTCTGATATTGTGTCATTCTCTGTGGATCAAACACCAGCATAACATTCATTAGTGCTCAGAACCCATGAGTTTTACCTGAAATAAGCTTTTGTTAACTTACTATTGGCATGAAAAGTATTTTCTTTAAAAACTGTGTTGATGGTGCTAAATTCACATTTTCCTTTTCTGAGAGGGAGAGAGATACCAGATTTAGAATGCTGGCCATCATAATGAAGAAATTCATTCAGATTAGCAAAACATGTTATAAACAGGACAGCCTTACAGCATGTTCCCTTGACTGAGGGTTGAAGTGTTTGGAAGAGTGCTTGGGCCAAACTCTACCCATGAACTGTTCACAGTCTTCAGGATATCTATAAATAAGTGGTGATCAGCTATGCCTTCAAGGAAGATCCATTTACCCATGATCTATTTGGAAGAGAAAAGAAGTTGTGAAATTTAAGCCCTTTATATAATCTCCAGTAGCATTAATTTACTGTAAAAGAATACTTGCTCTAAAATATATTAATAATGCACTTACACTTTTTTTGTCATCCTCCAGGGTTAGTGGTGTTATGAGCTCCTTACAGTCTGGCAGAGATGCCTGACTCAAACTAAACAGGCCCAAAAGAGCAGTCAAGACCACCGAAGTAGACATTGTGGAACTTCAGAAGAGGATTTCAGAATATTATGCTGCATCACCTGGAGAACAAGTACTTTATATGGAACAGCTTATCACATATCAGCTGGATGTTCTGAAGTGATGCAACAGTTTGCTTTTTTTTTGTGTGATGCCAGTGCCAGTAAACTGAAATGAATTAAATGGGTAAAATTATGGACTTTAGTGATCAGGTAATTCCTGAGGTGACACAATATGCAAGTAATTGTGAAATGAAATAATATTCTTATTTTTCTTTTTATTGGTTCGGTCTTTAGGTACATGTTTTAAAAAAAGAAAATAGAGAAAATTGATAAAGAAAAATGTTATTTATAAAATATATTAATAATAATAGTATCCATAAACTATATTAAATCAAATTTACATTGCATTTTTATTTAATTACAATAGAGTTTGTTCTGTAAATGACACTTTACTGATCTTTACAGATCCTTCCATGCACCCGGTAGTATGTTATTTGAAAAAAGCAAATAAAACTATGAATAAATCACATTATTTTATGAGATTTGCATTTGCTCTCTGCATCTTCATAATCAAAATACTGTATGAATATATCATTACACATCTAAATTCTAGCACAATATTATTTGAAGTCTCCATAATCTTTAGTGAGCTGACAGACTCTGAACTGTAAATCATTAACATCAGTTCATTTGTTGATGTTTGTTTTGTACTACACGAGGTTTGATATGAAAGATAGCATTAAAAGGAGTTTTAGCAACTAAAACAGGAATTAACAGAGATAGAAAGCCAGTTGTTTGGTAAAACTGCATGTAACAACAATATAAAGTTTTTTAATCTCAGAATTTAATCTCAGTATAATGGTTGTTATAAATCTTCTTACCAACTATTTTAGTCACTTCCTTTGGTCAGAGACTGAAAGTCAAGGAAAACGTTATTTTGGGGTATGACTATGTAAATTTGGATGTGGAAAATATTAAAGTGATGGATAACAAGTCCCAGTGATCAGAAATAAAATGGGCAGTAGTAAAATAGGTCCACTTTGAGTCACTGCACTGTTTAGACATGGACAGTCCCAGTGAAGAGGTTTGTCTCTTTCGTTTTTTTCTTTGTGAATGATCTGGTCGATTACTCTTTGCCCTTTCTGCTCCCGAAGCTCCTGCTGACCATAGTGAGAGATCAAAGAGATGTCGCCAGGGCTGTAAGAGGACGGCTGAGGGCAGTCCAACCAATCAGTGGCCAGAAGCCGAGGGTATCCTTCTTCAGGGGTGGAGCCTGGGTGAGTAAATTTCCAGTAGGAATTGCCTTTGAAAAGGTAGGTTGAACCTGATTGATATAGAGAATTTAAAAAATCAGTAGCACTCTAAAACACTGTCACACACATATATTCACAATGCAGCATAATGTATTTTTAACTAAAGGTCTTGAAGCATCACACCCTTAAAGTCTCCAGTCCTTTCTCTCTCGTCGTCATTCTCCATGATAATTCCATTCACTCCTTCTTCAATCAGCTCTCTCCAGACTTCGCTTTCCTCTCCTTTCTTTCTATCTTCCCTCACAGACCCCCACACCACACCCTGCTTTGGGTCCCAGTGCAATCCTTGCCATCCTTCTTCTGAGTCCTCAGGAGCCAGAGTAGACAGAGGCTGAGGGAAACCCTCTTGGAGTGACAGATCCTTAAACAGCCAAACCTGGGAACCTGCACATGTATGTTTAGTGGAGTGGTGTCAAGTCTTTGGTGTAACTGATGAAAACTTGCACAGAAAAATAGCAAGGGTGTAGAAATGTGTTTTAAATGAAAATATAAGGCATTTTTACAGTAAGTGCAAATAGCACATCTTGTTGGCAAAGGCTATTTAGTCTAGCTCTGCCCACCAGACAATATAACAAAAGAAACCCATCTAGTAACAGGATAGTGGTATGGAAAGTAAGGATAGTTGATCGACTCAAGTTTGAATCCACTTTTACTGATCCCATTCTTTGCATATCACAGATCAGAAGTTGGATGCTGTGTTCTTGTGTTGTCAACATGTTGCACGAATATACTGCTTGATGTTTTTATACTGTAACTGTACTACAATACATTATGGTGCAAATAGTATCCGCCACTAAGTATGAATAGCATCCAATGCCATTTACACTAAGTGAAAATAGCATCTTACTACTGTTTACCCAATTTGCACTTAGCCTCTGCTATATTATAATTATCTACACTGGGGCCAAGTAACTTAAATCTCTTTAAATTACATAAATTAACTTTCAAAAGTGTGGTGCACAATTGTTTGTGATGTGATTGTGCTGGGAAACTGACCACTGATAAAGATGATGGCATGATCCGTGTGTCTTTCCAGAACCGCTCGCAGTGGAGGAAGTGAAGAAGGAAGAGCCGACCAAAGTCTCTGTACAGGAACAGCCCTGACTGACACCAGACTACCTCTGCTCACTCTCCACATGTTCTGCCCTGAAAAATGCATGAAGAAAGGTAAGAGAGACAAAAATTAGGAGAGAAAAAAAAATTGCACATATGGTGACACTGGCTGGATGGATAAAGAGTGTTACAATAACAAGAGTACTAAAAAGATGACAACACTAAAAGTGGAGGAAGTGTTAATATACTAAATAACTCCATAAATTAGTTAAAAGCTTCAAGTATCTACCTTTAAAGAAGAAGATCTCTCCTCGAATCTTAGCAACTGCATCAAAACTGGTGTTACAGCGATCCACAGAACTTAAGACAAAGAAAGACATTTCAAAATATATGATTTTTCTCTTCATTAACATGCATTGAACATTTTAACAAACTTGTTTTGGGTAATAAAAAAATAAAACAACCAAGAAACATGACTTTGAATATTCAATAGTTACACACCCAAAAGTGAAAATTCTGTCCTTTTTTACTTGCCCTCAAGTTGTTCCAAACCTGTATGAGTTTCTCTGTTCTGTTGAACACAAAAGAAGTTATTTTGACGAATGCTGGTAACCAAACAGTTGCCGGTAGCCATTGACTTCCATTGTATGGAAAAAAAAAATTCTTTGTAATTTTATGGCTATCGACATCTGTTTTACCAACATCCTTCAAAATGATGACAGAATTTTCATTTTTGGGTGAACTATCCCTTTAAACATCTTTTGGCTTTAAAGCCAGCATGAAACAGTTTTCAGAATTTACTTTGTTACTACATTACTTTGATACTTTTTGATACACCACATGACCCTTGTTCACATATTTCCTCAGTATTTGTTGTCAGAGCCAGTCTGCAGATTTTGAGCAGTCAGAGTTGATGGATTTCAAATATCAAACATACTTTAGCCAATATTAGAACACATAATGTATTTGTCATGTGCCTCTTATCAACGAGGCTCATGCACATTAGTTTTCACAATAAAGTCTGGTAGTGTGTGATCCTCGGTCATTTAGTATATGTCCAGTTTTTCTCCAGTTATTCCTATAATATCTGTGTAGATTTGTATGTGTTTTCCAGTATTTGTCACAATAAAGAACATGCATTAGTATATAAACTTGATTTTAATTTGATGTTGAATTCAAAAGCTTGATCCTTTCTTACCTGTCCAAATGGCTGTGAGCGTGTCTGTACATGTGTGTGAGTCTGTGTACTCCTCCATGTCGGTGACGCAATTGAGCCTCCGTCACGAGAAGAGGTCTGTCAGTTGGAACATGGTTTCCCCTCTTACCTGAATTCACAAACAGGCACACATGCAGAAAAGATACTTTGAGTAAATTGCCAAACAGAGATTCCAAATAAGGCGTTTAATGACAGTTACCATAAATGGCTGTGATGTGTTGAAGGTCATGATGTCCCAGGCTGAAGTGTAGTGGGTCTCCTAGGGGCCCCTGGTAGTATGGACGCATTACAGATTGGCGTGCAGATGAATGGGTCAGTCCGAGGGCATGACCAAGCTCGTGCAACAGCACAGTGAACAGATCTGTGCCCTCCGTTGCTGTGTATAAATGTGCACACATGTTGAATTAGGTTATTATCAATACTGGATATATATATATATATATATATATATATCAGCTGATATTGAATATTTAACCCTATTAGACTAAAGGTCTACTGTATCATATTTGATACACAAACTTCTAAGTTGTTACAATGTACAACCTTTACATTGTTACAATATTGCAAGATGAAGCTACTGGGCTGAAGCAACTTGGATTTATTTGACTATCCATACATCATTTTTAAAAAAATCATATTAAAATTGTATCAAATATGATATGCCAGGCTTCTGAGAAATCTCTCATTCATCTTTGTATTGCATTGCATTATGTTTTCCCCCAACTATAAGAACTGCAGATCTTTGATCATAAAACTAAGCATTTAAATCTTACTAAAACGTATTATTGGAAAATACAGAGTGAGAACTGATATGCATTTTACGTAAGTAGTTTGCTATAAAGATCTCATTGTTTTACATTACAAGCTATCCGAATTTCATCTTACTTTTTGGCTATAAAAATATAAGCAACTGCCCCAATTAGCATATTTTTGTTCAGTTTGGGCCTCTGAATTAGTACAAGCTCCATATTTTCCTTATGTATAGAATATGATACTCAACAAAAAGTGTTTTTGTTTTTGCTTTTTTAAAATATATTTTGGCTAATACTTTAATAAACTTTAATAAACCAGTAAAAATTTGATTTTTATTTCAAATGTCAGGCTATAAGGTTAATTGTGCTTATCTTCCTCCTATTTTACAATAAGATTAAGTAAGTGTTAGATGATGGGAAATCTAATCTTTAAAAAAAAAAAAAAAAAAAGATTTAATAACTGTAATCTTTAGCAAATCCCAAATTGAATATTTGTCTTTAATATTGTACATTATAAATTTGTAAAACTTAAATTCACTTGTAGCAAAAAAACTGTTTTTATTTTTGGCCATAGCATGAAAATTATTGGGCTGTACTCTCCTGTTGGGTTTTACTTTGGCTTTGTGCATTATTCCTTACCTTTGATTAATTTGCAGAATTACCTGGTTGTCTGAAGGCCCATTCCTCCTCTGCATCCAAGTGAACTCCACCTGCCCTGTCTGGATCTGACGGAAAGAAGGCATGGCCAACAGATCCACCTGCTCCATCAAAGGGATACCCGTCTCCATGGGAACCGCACAAGAAATCTATCTGGAGATCCGCCCCCTCTGGTCCTCGCACCTATTTGAAAAAGTTCAACACATAGTCTGTGAATTTACATGAACACAAATGTATTCAAAAACACTGGCTTTTAAAAAGCAAGCAGAACCTCATGGAATTCAAGTAACGTTGGATCGGCCCACACTCTGAGTGCATAGTACACAAGGGAGCGAATCATTTCACGGGACAGTTTGGAGGATGTGGGGTAAGAACGCAGCCTGCGAGAGAAAAAAAAAAAAAAGAGAATAAGATACATTTGCTGAGGTGTTTTTTAAATCTTTTTCTTTGTTGTGATACTGTGTACTAACCATTAAGTATGTGAAAGCAGGAAGAAAAACACAACTGGTAAAATAATCAGGCTAACCTCCAGTTGATATTTCTTCTTGTCCAGGTAGAAACTGCTCTTTTCATCCTTTGATTTTGCATATCACTGTGTAGTGCCGATGTCTGAATGGTTTGGTCATCATCGTCCGGAAGTGAGCACCGGGGTGTCTGCATCAGCTGAACAGTCTCTTCATCTGTGACAGGAAGGTGAGGGTAAAAACAAAGGCACAATAGCAGAGTTATGAAATAAGATTTAGATTTAAAAGAGTGGGGGATATATTGTTTTTCATACCTAACACTCCTGTGTCATTCAAACCAGCAAACCTCTGCATTTTCTTCACTGCTTGAGTGACAGCGGTCCAGGCCTGTAACTGACCTGTAGAGGGATCAGGGGGTGGGAGGTATCCATACTTCGTGAGCCAATCCTGCCAAACAGAACAACATGAAACCATAAAAGGTATAGTCAAATACACTGCCGTTGAAAATTTTGAACGAAATGTATGCTTTATTCAGCAAGGATGCAATCGATTGATCAGAAGCGACAGTAAAAAATATTCTATTTCAAATAAATGCTGATAAATTCAACTGTCTACTTTAACCCTGGAAAAAACAAACTGTATGACCATTTCCACAATAATATTAAGCACCTCAACTTTTCAACACTGATAATAAGGTTCCTAAGGTATTCAGCTTTGCCATCAGAGTAATAAATTTCATTTTAAATATGCTCTATTAGAAAAACAGTTCTTTTAAATTGTAATAATATTTCACAATATTACTATATTTCTGATCAAATAAATGCATCCTTGGTAAGCATAAAAGACTTATTTCAAAAACATAAAAACAACAGTACTGACCCCAATCTTTTGAACAGTAATTTCAAATTAGTTTCTAAGCGTTTATGGGAATTGTAGTAAATTATTAATGCAATGGTTAATGATTAAAAAACAGTTCATGTATATAAATGAATATAAATTACAATATTTAAAAAAAAGTATTGAAAAGTATTCAAATTTACCATCAAAGCAATATAAAAATGCCATTTGCAGCCTAGTTTAGTTCTATAACATGACAATTAAAATTTTAAAAACAGGAAAAAAATATTTATCCTGTTTTTTTTTTTTAAAAAAAATTTATTTTAAAAACAGGATATTCAACAACAAATTAGTAATGGAGAGTGTGATGTCCCCAAAAATGCAAACTCATTTTACAGGCAGAACAGATTATTACATTTTTCGTAAAAATTATGAAAATAAACTGAGAAAATGTGCACAAATGAATCATGCACAATAAGAAGCATAGGGTCAACTTTATGTTGACTTTTAATAGAACAATACAACACTGAAAAATCTTTTCCAGCTGCAGGTGAAACTGAAAATCATGTGAAACTTCCAAACACATTCTCACCACAAGTTTGATGCTCTCATCTTCTGTAGGTAAGACAGTGGGTAAAGCAGTGGACGTAACCGTGCTCGCCAAAGTGGCTGGCAGTGTATCTTTATCAGGCGTTCCATAGACTTCCACTGTATGTTCACACATGTAGAAGACAACTGCTGCCCAAAACATCGCCATCATACTGAGAGTGTATACATCATCTGCTTGGAATAGTAGAACTATGAAACCAGTACTGTTGATAGAGATATGCAAATCTCAATCCTCCTTAGTCACGTGATTTCAATGACGTCATCTTTGCTGAATCAGAGATGGTGGCCTCTCTTGTGTTGAGGAATTGTAGGATTGATGCCAGCACTGTAAATGCACAGTTTGGGGAGGAGATTACACAAGATTGTGTTCTATAGTATTCTAACCAATGACAACAACTTTATATAAGATGATAAATTAAATCAGTAGTGCACAAATCCCATAAAAGCGAGGACTTCTTTCAGTCCTAAAATAATTACTTTACTTCACTACACTGCTGACTGCTTTGGTTGTAAAGCTGCATGATTGAATTGCAGATGCCTAGTATCAAAGAGAAAAGGATGAATAGGCTACAGAGGTTTTATGTGTTTCATTTTAAAGGAAAAGCGGACAAGCACAACGGATGTGACTAGGATGTGAGGCTTTAATTAAATTAGCAGGTGCAATTTCATTAAAGAAATGAGACAATGTGGGAGAAGACGGGATGGGGGAATGGGGCATGGAAAAGAAGAGTTATGGAATAATGGAATTAAAGGAAAACCCTGCCAGTCTCAGAGGACAAAGTCAGAGGACAGTGTACGAAAGGGAGGGAGACTGACGGGAAAAAGGGAAAGAGACACATGTATGCATGTAAATATGTGGATTCATTAGTGTCTGAGAGATGAGACACTGACCCAGTCGCAGAAAGACAGTGGGGGAGAACCTGCATAAATGTGACGCTCAATAAATGTAATAACATAATGCATCGGCATGTCATTTATGATATGCAATTCAATCTCTCAACCTTAACCTCCCAAAATATCTGACAGTTCCAGATGGAACTGTGGTGGAATTTGTCAAACACACGGTAAATTTAATTAAAATCGAATAATTTTATAACAATAAAATGAATAAATATAATAAAGTATTATTTTTTATTAGTAGAAGTATTAATAACAATATATTAAATTATTAACTATTTTGGGTGAAAAATGTAAGCAAAAATGTTGTTCTTAAGTAACTGTGTTTTAGCATCATCATTTCATTTTGTTTCGTATCTATTTTCATTATCAACTCGTTTGTCTTGCTCTATTTACATGTGATCTGAAGACATGTTCTCAAGTCTGTGCTCTCTAATATGACGATATATAGAATTTAAGAATGTTTTAAACCCTATAGACATATCTGCATTTTGTAGGCTACATTATGAAGCTTTATTATTTACTGTTATCATTTACAATCACCACATGATGTGAGTATAATACAGACTAAGTGACAAGAAAGAAAGAAACATCAGTCTTTGTACTTCTAGTTTAATTGTATCAGACTTATGTTTAAGCTAAACATTTTCCAAATACATGAGCAAACACGAAAAAGCTTTAAGAGCATGCATTCATTCAACTCTATAATTTACACCACAATAATGGGGGGGGGGGGTATTCAGTTATTAATCTTTAATAACTGAATAAACTCAAGATAGTCAGACAACAACAAAGAAAACTTAGAAAAAGTTACAGTTTTATACAAAGACAGAATTAATGCAGTGAATGATGTTATTCAAAACAGAAAGAAATGGGACATGCTTACCTTGCTCACAACTTCGTTCCTCCTTTGCACTCGCCTTCTCTGTCCCGCTGCCTTCCTTCTCTGTTCCTGAACAGATGTGTTCCTCTCATCTCCTCAATGCCCCCCCTCTCCTTCTGCCACTGCACTCGCACAATGGACTCCTAATACCCCTTCAATAACGTACCCACCCACCCCCTGCTAAGTGCATCGGGCATTTGCTCACTATCTCTCTCTCTCTGTGCTTGGAAGATACCAGTGTGAAAAAGCCTCTTTATATCCAGCGAGGAGATTTAGAGACATGCTTAGTTGCACATCCACTCTGTCAAATTTCCTATATGCTTCATGCTCAAACTACTCAAATGTCTCATAGATTTCATCACCTGCGAATGGAGGAAACACTAATGTGATTCTGAACACAGGATAAACACTACATATTTATATATGGATCCTTAAATGTGAGATCTAAGTCAACTACCGGATTAGGGTTTCACTTTATCTTTGCGCTTGTGTGTAGTTGTGGATATGTTGGGATTAAATCCTCTTAACGAAAGGATTAAAAAAATTAAAAACGAAGATTTGAACAGATCTAGCTAAATGCATTGTTGCTGTCTGGTCTGCTATCACATCAGATTGAGATACACAACTTCTTTGGGACAATTTCTGTATTTAAAAAATTTAAATGTTTGTTGGCGGCGCATATAAAATTAATCAAATCCTGGGATTTCTGTGCAGGGGTTAACTTGTTCAAACTTGTATCATGGCAGAAAGCAAGAGAGAAAGCACATTTCCAGATGGGCTATATGTTTTTTTTTGCTGGATAATACTTGGGGAGTCCCAAGGGAATAGCCGGATTGGAAAAGCGTACTTACAAGGGCAACTGAGGCGTGTGCTGAATGTTTATAGTGTAATTTGACCTCCTGATCTGGTAAACTTCTCAGAGTATAACCTGTCAACTGCAAACTGGCCAAAAACCTTATCACCTCAGTGCTTTATCTTATTGAGATATTACAGCTTTTAATAGCTTTAAAATTGCGTATACTGGGCATTTTAGTTATTTGACAAAAACTTTCCAGAGAGAGCAGCGTGCAGCATGAGTAAAGGATGCAATATTGCCTTGTTATCCTGCTGATGATTTTGACCCGCAGGTCAAAATGTGCGGCCTAGAGAGGCAGATGTGTTGACTGTATTTTTAGAAAGATGCACAAGGCAGGAAGTTTATCTGTGAATGGATGCGTGTGTTCAATAAGAGAGTCATCAAGAGCCACAAAAGACCAAGTGAACTTCCTTGTCTCCAAGACAACTGAGATGCCTTCAGAGGAACTCTGCAATACAGATATTCATTGTGCGCTCAGGACATGGGCCTCAGCTTCACTCTCACAAAGAATGGCACTGGAATTTCTTACTATGGTCACCTCTGACTAATACCACAAAATATAGACTCCCAGTGAGTCACTCATCCTTCTGTTTAGAGAAAAGTATTGTATTTCACCGTTTAAAACTTTGTGATCAGTAAGAATTGCTTTTAAAAGAAATGTAATATTTATCAGACACATTTACTTAATCAAAAATGACAGTATAAGCACATGCTGTTCTTTTGAACTATCTATCAAAAAATCCTGAAAAAAAATCAAGCAGCAGAACTGTTAAAAAAGTTTCTTGAGCAGCAAATCAGCATATTAGAATGATTTCTGAAGGATCATGTGACACTGAAGACTGGAGTAACTAAAATTAGCTAAAAATTCAGAATTGAAAGGAATAAATTATATTTTAAAAATATTAAAATAGAAAAACTTATTCTAAATTGTAATATTTAACAGTATAGTAATAATATTTTGTATATTTTAATAGTATATGGCCAAAATTATTAGAACACTAGTATTTTCACCAGTTAAAAATGGTTTTAAGTCAGTTATTTCTATCTTTTGCTGTAGTGTGTCAGTAGGAAATATCAGTTTACATTTCCACACATTCATTTTGCCATTAATTGTAATAATCCAGTGAGATTTTTGTTTGCAGCCAGTGCTCCACACAGAGATCTGATCTCACCATCATCCAGTCTGTCTGGAATGACATGAAGAAACAGAACAAACTGAGACAGACTGTTTTTACTGTATATTTAATCAAAGAAATGCATTGGTGAAACTTCTTTTAAAAACATTTAAAAATCTTACCAACCCCAAACCTTTGAATTGTACTTTAACACTGTGTGTGTATATATATATATATATATATATATAGTTCTACACTGTATTATACATACACACACACACACACACACACACACTCATTTGCATTTGACAGTATATACTTTAAATATTGTCTCTTAAAATAAATTACTTGTGATGTTCAGATAGTTTGATAAATGGATAAATATGTAAATATTAATTGACAGAGTAATATAGAAATCTACGTGTCTTTCGACAACAGTCAATGTTGTTTTATTGGAAACAAACAATGAAGCAGAAAAAAAAAATGGAGATGCCGGGGATTGAACCCGGGGCCTCATACATGCAAAGCATGCGCTCTACCACTGAGCTACATCCCCATATGCTTCATATGCCACACAAAAGCAATATGTCAGTCAGATCTATACATTATGGCACAACATAATACAGTTGAAAGCTCATAAACAAATGTAATGTTGCCTGGCGGCTATCTATGGCTGCGTACAGCATAACTAAAAGCATTTCGATTCACAAACGAATCGCCGTGGACCGTAATTCCACTAATCCAACACACTTCCGCATAAACCGACAACATTTCACTTGCGGAAGTTCCTCCTTCGTAAACCAAAACATTTCCACCTATGTGACACTCATATTGACATTTAGCTACGTGATTATTTGTTTTCGTAGAGACTTGTTTGAAAGCAATAGCTAACAACAATAACTTCACGATTAATATTCTCTCTTGGACGAGCTATTTTTTGTTGTTCAAGACTGCTCTGTCAGCACAAACATGACTAATGGGACAGGGTGAGGCAGGATTATGGAGGATATTATTTGTGTCAGCTCGGGCAGCGACGACGACGACGACTCTGATTTAGAGGTCATAAGCAGTTATAATGAAGAGAAAGAAGACGCAGTTCCGTTCATTCGAGCACAATGGCTACCAGTCACACCTGTAAGTTTATCATACTATTTTCAATAAGTTTTTTCTGTGTCAGACTCACAATGTTTTGCTTTTTGTTTTTTAGCCGCTTGCACATTTATCAGTTCCTACGCCGAACATGAGAACCTTCATGTGGTTTACATATGCAAAAAGTATATTTGTTTAGAGTGTACGTAAACTTCCACTGCACGTGGTTTTTGCTTTTTATACATGGCGCGCGAACTGTAGCTGCAGTCTGCACGCGCACAGCTGACGTTACCTCGAGATTTTTAAAAGAGATTATATATTTATATCGCTTTACAGAGCACAACAACCTTCAAGAACAAAAATAAAAATGTAATATATTTTAAATACTTGGTTACATGTTAGTTATTTTATTTTAGATTTCAGTTATTTTGGTATTAAAGCTGTGTTAATCGATAAATCGACTGATGCCCGTTTAAAAGATTACATGTTTACATATTACCATAAAGCCTATTAGCTTTCCATTGTGTTAGAAATAAATACCAACCAGGTACTGGTGAATATTTTAGTGAATTATTTTGAGTTTTGTTTGCTATTAGCCAGTTTCACAGGCACGAGGCTACATACATTTTATTGCGCGGCTCTCTGTAATAAGCGATTCTGATTGGCCAGTTTAACTCATAGACTGACCGCTCATCCGGGAAACCTGTTTATCAGCTGAGCTCGAGTTCGTTCTCTTCATGGTCTGTGCAAGTAAGCTAATACAATTATTTCAAGTTTCATCAATGTTTAATATCTATGTATGTATTTATTTATTTGCATACAAAGCGGTGTTATACGTACGATAATGTACAGCAGTCGGCCATTGTTGCAAAATAAGAACTCCTTCAAGGAGGCTGGTAACAATTGTTATTATATTTAACTTTGATCTATTGTCTATTTGGTATCCATTACATATTGGCCATCAGTCACCTGCTCTATAGTTATCAATACTGGCATAAGCCATAGAAATGCCCATATCGATCTATCACTATGTCTTTTGGTTTCACCTACTTTATTCATTATTTGTTTGTCTCAGGTCCTCATCGATATCACAGGCCACAACTTCACCCCTCCAAGGCGAAGATGCTCAAGAAAAGATACATGCTCCTCCCTAGAAGTTATAGATCTGAGTGAAGATGATCCTCCTGGTGATATTGGCGTGGAGAAACCATCACCGACTTTGCCGTGCGTAGAAAGCAGAGACATGAAAGTGCATGTAACACCAACATCTTTTGGAAAAGCTCAAGAATCACAATCTCAAACCAGCGTTGGCAAAGATGTAGCTAATTCAGGGTGTTTTGTTGGAAGCAGTGTGCAGTCTGTTGCCTCTAAGTCACTCAGTCAGGAAAACACTCTCACAGGCGTGCCCCAAAGAACAGAAGATTATTTGCATCAGGACACAAATTGTAATTCAAGCTTGCCGTCTGAGCAGCTGAGCTGGGATAAGTCTTTGGAACATTGCAGGTCCAATGATAAAATTAAAAATCTGTTCAAATATGAATCTGAAGTATTAAAGGACTCTATTGCAGATGTATCGCAGAACACTAAAGACACACAGCTTAGTACACCAGCTGTCTACAGCATAGAAGCAGACCAAGAAGACAATCTTGACTCATTACAGAAATGGGAAGACAGTGTTCTCTCTCCTTACAGTCTTGACAGTCCATATTACTGTCCGAGTGAGGTAGATGCTTATATATTCTCTGATTCATCGAACAAGTCTGAAGATAATAATCTGTTTACATACAACAGTCATCAGTCATTTCAAACCTCTGAGCTACCCTCTGGTACTCATACTGCATCAGTATCCAATGCACTTTCATTAAAAGAGGATGGTGAAACGATGAATATCAGCAAAAATGAGGACCTACATACTCAGGTTCATCCCGAGCCTTCATCCCTCTCCATACCTACCTCATCTAGGGCATCGCCCCCCAGGAGCCCTGAACTTTTGTCTAGACATAGTAAACCCAACAGTCCCACATCCACAGAGATTCTTGCCAGTGACACAGCAGCACATTCCCCTGATCTGTCTACACTGAGCTCGCCAAGTAGTCTCCTCATTTCTCAGCCCTCCTCGCCAAACTTTCCAGAGAGAAAAAAGAGAAATGATTTAGATGCAGGATCTCTAGAAAGCCCTCCCATCAGGCTTTGGGAGACAAGCAGTGATGACGGCAGTGAAAATGTGCTGGATAATGTGGAGTCAGATCTTTCTGAAAACAACACAGAAAATAGACAACATATTTGTCTGACTCAGTACAAAAAATTAAATCGGTGCACGAGTGGAACGGTTCCACACATGGTAAGATGCTTCGATATGCACATTGACTTTTAAATAGATTGATTTAAAGGGATACCCCATAATGCTCTCATCATTGACTCATGCAGTTCCAGATGTATATGACGTTTTGTTCTTCAGATGAACAGAAACAAGTTTTTTAGAGAAAGAATCCATGTGAAACTCACGTGAAAGCAGAGAGGACTGTCACTTCTTGTGCTTCACAACATGCATACATCGGTTCTTACACAAACCTATTGTTTCACTTCAGAAGGCATTGATTCGTCAACTGGGGTAGTATAGATTATCATTGTGTTCACTTTGTATGGTTTTTGCTGTTAACTTTGGGGGTCCCATATGGACTCACAGATATTTTATGATTTTTCTAAAAATATTCATGTTCGTCCGAAGGGAAAGAGTCATATACATCTGGAACGGTATGAGGGTGAGTAAATGAATTTCATTTTTGGGTGGCGTGTCTGTTTAATAGACAGAATATTGATAATGTGGTTGTCTCATAATTTTAACATGAATGATACAGTTTTTCGTGTTTACTTCAGCCCTTAGGACCAAAATTGCAGCAAGAAACACCTTGGGGCTCACCCTGAACATGTCATAACATTTGTGAATAACCTACAATATCCATAGTGAAATAGATTTCAGTCAGCCATTTTCTGTTTTTAACAGGATGACGATGAGGAAGATGAACACTATGGTCCTGCTGAGCCTCTATGCCGTCAGAGCCTTAGCTTGGTCTACAGCACCATTGAGGAGAATTACCCAGAAGGCACTCTTCAGCTGCTCTTTGACTTCATTCAGCCTCGGTATTACCCACCGGTGGATATTACGACACATCTGCTCAGGGGGATTCTCTTAAACCCACAAAGCCCTGATGTTTTTGTCATAGAGGCCTATAACCTATTGATGAAGACTCAGAGGTGAGTGTAATCACAGCTGTAGCTACTTGGTTCAAAACAGTTATGGGAGTATGAACAATTTAAGTTTTCATGAAAAAGTCAAGTGTAAATCAGAAATGTAGCCTGGTAAGTTGTGCATGTGCTCCGAAACATGAAATATCTACCCGCTTCACAAAAGAATCAATGTGTAGAACTTACCATTCATGATAAATATTTATTAGTTTGTTTTGTATGTTAAGATACCACCCTGTGGATGCTTCGACAGTGCCATGGGATTGGGAACTGATGAAGTCAGTTATGGAGGAACAGGTAGATACATTTGGAACTTAAATAATTTTAAGTAATATTAAAAATAATATGAAGTAATGCTTTTAATTTTTCAACATTCCACGCTTCATTATTCCTGCCTTAAGGATGACACTAGGAGGTTGCGGACGGAGGTCCAGTACCTGCTGCTGCAATACGTGTTGCAGGTTTTAGAAGATGATTTTCATTTTAAACTCAGGAGTCAGTGTCTTCATCGCTCTGTTGCAAAGAAGATGCTTTCATGTGGCAATGAAACAATTGGGCAAGTCAAGTAAGTTTCAATCACTATTGCTGTAGCTTTTTTTATTTAAGCCCAAAATTTGCAATTGGTTTTTAATTTGGCACAATATTATTTATCTAATAATTATTTCATTTAATATATGTAATTATTATTGTGATTCTTGTTCTTAGGGATATAATAAGTTGGTTGATGAATGCTGCAAAGGAGTCAGTGAACCACTCAAAAGATGTGGAATATCCAAAGAAAGAGGACAACTATCTTAAGTAAATTAAGTGATATGATCATTAATACACTACCATTCAAAAATTTGGAGTCAGTAAGATTTTCTTTAAAGAAATTAATACTGTTATTTAGCAAGAATGCATTAACATTTTCAATGTTAAAAAATATTTCTATTGCAAATAAATGTTGTTCTTTATAAGAATCCTGAAAAAGACAATCATATTAGCAAACAAATATTAAGCGGCAAAAATACTTTCATGATTGATAATATTTAAGAACTATTTCTTGAGAAGCAAATCAACATATTAGAATAATTTCTGAAGTAACATGTGACACTGAAGCCTTGAGTAATAGCTGCTGAAAATTGGGTGTTGCCATCACAGGAATACATTTAACATTTTAACATTAACATTCTTTCTATTTTACTGTGTTTTTGATCAAATGAATGCAGCCTTGATGAGCATGAAAAAATCTTACAGACCCCAAACACTGAACGGCAGTATAACATAACATTTCTAACAGTGATATATTTTTGCTGTGCAACAACAGTTTGTGAAAAAAACTGTTTGGATTTTTCTTTCTTTCTTTGCTAAATAGAGACATTTACTTTGTTACAGGATTGTATTATCTCTTCAGAAGATGTTAACATTGGTCCTGGAGGTGGACAAGGACCCCACTTACAATTCAGAAAAAATTTCACGATGCATTCTTAACACAATGTATCCTTGCAGGCAGACAAGGTAAAAAAAAAAAAAAGAAAAAGAAAAGAAAAAAGAGAACCAGTATAATCAGTGATTGCATTGTTTTACATATTGCAATCATTAGATCTTTACTGAATGTTCTCTAAATTTTGGCTCCTTGCCACTGTCGCCTTGCCCAGTTGGGGACACTTAATTTCTAGCGATTATCGTCAATTTGATTTCACAGATACTATACAGATACTTTTCACAGATAAACTAAACTGAGCTAGACAATGACATCTCTGAATTCAATAATGAAATGCCTTTAACTGAAAATTGAGTGTTTAATCTTATTATCATACATTACTGACACTCTATCCTCCAATTTGATACTGTTAA
>JAFVLL020030154.1:0-12042 GCA_021397915.2 Tor tambroides | reverse complement strand
AACTTGCAATGACTGATCTTAAAATATATCAGTGCCTTTGTTTTGTCTCAAGATGCACACCAGTAATGTTTTTTCCTAAGCACGTTTATAAAAAAAATTACTTAAATGTCCTAATTGAACTATGGTCTAATCCTGGCTTAGTCTAAAACCTGTCTGTGAAACCGGGCCATAATGTTAGGTTTGCAGGAAGAAGAATGTAGTGTTAATGTTTCAGAGAGGGGTTTTTAAGGGTTAATTAGGCTTTCAAATAAAATGCTGCAACTGTGATGCTTTGCTGCTTTCATGACACTCAGCAGGCAATTTAACAATGCATAAATACATCTGCAGTGTAAAAGCAGCTATAGCTGATTAAAAAGACACAGAAGAAAAGAGCAAAATTTAGTATGTAAAGAGGTATAGAAAAGAAGGCCAATCAGGATTCAGTATGCAAATATTACAATGATATCTTTGCTTGTGGTTACATTTTGTGGATCTGAGATTTAGATCGTAGCTTCTTATGCAAAGATTTTTTTTTTCTTAATAGAAGTTTAACACAGTAAGACATCAAGGCCTGGTTTCACAGACAGGGCTTAGACTAAGCCAGGATTAAGTCTTAGTTCAACTAGGGAATTTAAGTAGCTTTTCTAAATGTGATTTAGAAAAAAACCTTACTGGTGTGCATCTTAAGACAAAACAATAACACTGACAAATTTTAAGATACGTCACTGCAACTGGCTTTCAGTTAAAACAGCTCAAACATGCATTTTAGTCCAGGACTAGCTTAAGCCTTGTCTGTGAAACCGGGGGCAAAATTACTTATGACAAGTATTTTTTAAATCAAAATAAATTGCTACATTGCAAGCACTGTAACAATACAATCGCCAAAAAAGATAATGGGAGACAGACCTCCAGTGCGTCGCTGCCCCAGGTGAACGATGGGTTTCAGACTGTCCTCATGCTCCTTCAGGTGAGGCAAGTAGATGTGGGCATTAGGCTGCGAAGACAACAAGCGCCGAAGGACCCTCTCTTCTAACACAGCTAAAAAGACAGATAAAATACTGAATAACTGTATAGACACAAATATTACAACATGAAATGTGTTTGGACTCACCTGAGGAGTTGCTGATTGTGAGATTCAATGGAGCAATGCTGCGGTTTTGAAGTTGACCAAGCACTTTAAGCAGCTCTTGTGATAAGACCTCCCCTCGTTGTTCTGCCCGCAGTAACCTCCCATAAACCAAATTCAGCTGCGATGGCAAGTTATCTGAAACACCGAATGCCAGTCAACACTTGATGTGAATTAAAGAGATGTTTCAGGGCTGAAAACAAGTTAAGCCTTGCAACAGCATTTGTGTCATAACGTTGATCACCACAGAAAATAATTAGTTCTAAAAATAATTGGTTTGAAAAAAGGGAAAATCATGCTTCATAGAGGAACTTACAATGGAAATGTGCATATGATGCAATTTATATCAATCATCATGATTAACTGTTGCCTACAGAAACTCAAAGCTGCTTCCTTTGGCTTTCTGCAAACAACAGTTCTTCCAAACACAAGCTATGCCATATAACTTTAAGGAAGCTTGTAGTGTTTCAGGAAGTTTTGTAGTGTTGAATAGTTGCTGCTATAGATGGTATAGTATATACTCATATCTGTTGATGAGCTGCAAAAGTTCCTCTTTGCCTTGATGCACTTTGTAGTTGTTTGGCATATGATTTCATCTCATTGCTACACTGAAGTGCAGGGTTTGCTTTACAAAGTAATATAATATAATATCAAATTAACTTAAGATATCACATTGCAATTTATCAACACGTTGTTTTATTAAAAACATTATTTCTCTAGATTGTTGACAATATTTAAAAACAGAAATCATCTTTTTAAAATGTTCTTCCATCTTTTGTAATATTTAAATCATTGTATGTCACAAACTGACTCACATGAAAAAATAAAAATACTGGAAAGAGTTCCTGCAATGCCAGTTTGCTTAGTGTACAGGAAGCTGACATTACATCATGTCTGACAGGTTGACAATTGACTGAGGACTAACTAAATAAATAATAAATAAACGTCATAGAATCTCTCAGAAATCCTCAATTATGGCATCTTTGGAATTGCTATACAACTTCTTTAAGTCCAAAATATCAGTAAAGAAACTGTCAAACAATCAAAACAAGAAAACTGTTAATAAATGCAAAATCCTAATATTTCAGAGGCCATCCGCACAGGTTGATCACGCTCACCTGACTTTGATGATGTGTGCCAGGAGGTTAGCATCAACACACATACAAAACCCGCGAAGAAGAAAAGTTTGCCATGCCAGAACCTCATCTCAGTCCACAGAAATACCAGAATACTACTCGTATACTCTTGGGAAGAAGGCAAATTCCTCAAGAAATAACAAGTAAGAAAGGTTAGTCCGCGACGTCTAACTTAGATGAACGGGAAAAATGTCACAGTTTGACGAAAATCCTTTTAAAATACATCCTACTTTCTTAGATCGGGCCAGCTGCGCAGATTGTCGCGAAACGAGTTGTCAGTTGATGCCTTGATGCCACACGAGGAATTTAGATAAAAAATAGTCCGCTCACACCTCCAAACCGCAGTAGTTCCATCCTCCACCTGTCCAGATCATGAATATTCATGCAGTCGATGCATATTCACGACGACGCTGCTGATATGGATCACTTTTACACATTGCGTTTAAACGTCTATCAGATTTTTTTTTTTCCTCTCTATTTGTCTCAGATTTTGATATAACCATATTATGGGTATCTGCTTCAGTATAAAGTAGTTTAGAACCATCCCGTGAACTGTAAATTGAGGTCAAGCCCAATGAGTGCTACAATCTAGGCCTACCTAAATAAAAACACATTTTACATTACGATAAAACGTTATTATTTTTCAAGTAATAACAAGAAAAGAGAACCTTCTGATTCAGTTCTCCTAGTTTTCATAGTGTAATCATGGAACTATATACTGGTCACAGTCAGACATTGGTTTGGTTTAAGCTGGTTTACCAGTCTTTCAGAGGTGGTCTAACGGGTCTCCCTGACTTAGTTGAAAAATTGATTGTTTGGTCATTTATAGGAATGATCTCAAGTAGGGCAATGATCTGGAGCTTTCTGACACCATGAATGATTGTATGTGGAAAAAGTGACACCTAGGGGTGTAGTTCCTGACAACACTGAAAAGTGAACCTCTTACTAGTTTTACATTAATAGTTTTGGTAGTTTTCTTACTGGTTTTGCTTTAGTCATGCATTATGGATGGAGGTATAAAGATCCCTCTTTTATATTTGATTTATTGTTAATAAAACACTAACAGCTTTTTCTCTCTCTTTTTTTTTTCTTTCTTTTTTTCTTTCTTTCTTTCTTTCTTTCTTTCTCTTCCTTCCATTTTAAACATCCATTGATCCAAATTAGGCATTTGACTTGTCATGTGAAATAGATAGGTAAACCTATTCAAAAGAGAATTATATAAATTATCTGAAGTTTTGTTATGGTTATTTAAAGGTGCAGTTGGAGATCTCGGAAAATGCTAACTTTAGCCTGATAGCGCTGAAAGCGAACGTCCCACCCTCCCTGCAATCACCGTCCAAAGCCACGCCCCTGAAGGCATATACGCTCAAAAAGCAGAATACCAGAGACAACTTTAAAGTACTACAATAGGCTACATCAACGGTTCCCAATTACAGTCCTCGCATACCCCCCTCTGCACGTTTCATATGTATATCTTATCACGTCCGACGGTTGTTCTATTCGACGGTTGTTCTATTCGACTGTAAGTCATTAAGTGCGCTGCAAAGTGGACATCACCAGATATTCCGTCATGATTCCAGTTCAAAGCGAGCGTATATGTTCCATACAAAGGGCATTAAAGTGTGTGAGAAGTGTGTGTGAATTTAAATTGTATTTATTTACAGAGGTATATTATGTCACACTTTACACTTCTCTAGTAAGTGTCGTCTGTGTGTGAAGACGCTGTGCAGCGCAAATCCGTGAATGAATGTTCCGAAGTTAAATAAACTTCAACGGATTTTCCCTGCTCAGGGAGTAGGGAGCAAAGAACACTGTGTAGGGAGCATGTCAAATGGAACACAGTTCATGCACGTAGCTCTCTTCTAATGAGCTGGTTATCAGATTCAGGTGTGTTAACTAAGAGAGACATGCAAAATATGCAGAGCGGGGAGCGCGAGGACTGGGATTGGGAACCGCTGGGCTACATCGTGTGTTATTCACTGGTGAGAAAACTTTATAGCACAGTTAGTAAAAGTACTACAATACCAGGAAGGAAGATTGGGTTGTTGATGTTTGCCTGTCATTCTTGCTCTGTCTGCAATAGCGTACGTGAACTCGCTGATGACGTATCCTGTCTGAGTGAACAGGGTGCGCAGAGGTTTGCACATACGTTGACAGGCAGGTAGGAGAGACAATTAAAATGCTCGGACCGAGCGTTTTGATTGGACGAACCTTTCTTGGTACTATGCCTTCCACAGAATATATAAACAGATAAATACATTTAGACCACTTAACTTAATGATTGCTATCAGGAT
This sequence comes from Tor tambroides, assembly GCA_021397915.2. Taxonomy (NCBI): domain Eukaryota; kingdom Metazoa; phylum Chordata; class Actinopteri; order Cypriniformes; family Cyprinidae; genus Tor; species Tor tambroides. Next base: position 7,507 of record JAFVLL020030154.1, on the reverse strand, counting down.
GTGAAGAGACTTTCAACCAGAATAACAAAAAATGTTTCTGAAGACAATCACCTATGATACCTTTAACTAAGGTGTGGGTGGAATAATATTCATCATATAGGTATAAAGTTGTGCAAGTGTTGAAATATGACATGCTTTCATGAGTATAATTTTTATTGTCACAGTATTTTATTGCCTCTCTTTTAGATCATATTTCAATGTTCATTTATTTTTCAAATTTGACTTCTGCTCAGGTGAGCCATCTTTAGCCATATGACAGTGTTCTGCAATGAGAATAAGAAGGAAAAATAAAATTAGAAATTAAAAACACCTTCATTTAACTAAATATTTTGCAGGTGTATGTGTTTCCTGATATTTGCAACCACAATAAAATTATATTGATATTCACATAATATTTAAAGAGATTCTTTATGGACCATCACATGATGTTAATGTAATTAAATCTTATCAGACCTATGGGATTTAATCCATATATTTAGTTTTGGCTCAGACTGGGTTCTCTGACCTGGTACTCCATCATAGGAGTACTGGGTTTCTCTTTTGATTCCAAGACACTCCGCTTGCTTCCAGTAGGTGTCCATGTCAGACTGGGTTGGGTTGCTCTCTCTCTCTCTCTCAAAATGAGTCAAATGAGAAATTTGGGCTTTTTTTTTTTTTTTTTTACTATTATTTTTTTTATTATTAACAGTCTGTGTCCATGGCAAGCATGACTCACTGAAGAGGTAGAGTGTATTTTTGGTCATTTTATTGAATCGGTTGCTTATGTGCATGGTGAGGCAGTCAGGGCAGGATGGCAGAAATTTGCCCTCTAATATGTCATTTTCAAAAAGTCATGTAAGTCAACAACCCTTGATCTCAGCTGAAATAGTGCTAACATAATGTGTTGCATGAAATCAATGCCTTACCAAAGAGATAAAAGGTGCTGTCTTTAAGAGTTATGTTGAGTATAAACTTGACAGTCTCTGAAGGGGAGAATGATCAGATTTTAAAGATATGGCTCAAGGATGCACAAACTGGAGGAAGCGTCTTTAATGTAAAGAATCTTACATGATGTACTCATGAAAGAGGTTTGTAGTGTTTGCAGGAGTTCTCAGGCCAACATCGATCCATGAGCTATTCGCACTCTTCAGTGAGATCATAAATGACCGGAGATCAGAGACACCTTCACGGACAATCCATTTCCCCACGATCTATTATAAACAAAATTAATCTGTAAAATTCAGACTTTAAGAGCTTACTCCACCATGCTCCATAAAACATCAAAGGTAAGCAAGTTAGTTTATTTAATGATTTTTTTTTTCCAGCATACAGTAAATGACATATAAACTTATATACACAACATATGAGGTAGTTCCAGAAATGAGAAGAAATAGAAATTAAAAATTGAGCTGTAATTTAAAAGGTATTCTCAGTTGAGTACTGAATGGCACAGGACCCTGCTTTTAACATTAGTCACTAATCATAAATTATTCATCATAAACTACAGGTTGTTCTATAAACTATGTGAGTTGTTCAACAATCTTAATTTTTATCATGAGCAGCATATTAGTTTCACCTCAGTAATGCATATTTGACCCAGTTTTGATAGCAGGGCCCGTATGTATAAAACTTCTCAGAAATGCTCTTAAGAATAGTCTTAAGCTTTGACTTAAGTGCCAAAAAATTATTAGTAAAAAGTAGGACTTTTCTAAGAGTAGGAGACTTTTATAAAGATGCTAAAAGCAACTTTCAGTAAAGTCTAAGGCTGATTCTTAAGTGTTGACTGAGGTGACACTTAAGTGTTGTGAAGTAAGGACTACAATGATGTGAACACAAGATGGCCGCCCTCGACCTCTGAATCAGCCAATAGTGAGCCTGCTCATGTGAAGTCACAGCAGCACAACACCAATCATTTCATGTAACTACGATAAAATCATTTAATTAAGACACTGAAATATTTTAATATTTAAATGTATTTTTTTAAATGCTTTGCATTGTGCAAAATTATCACAAATTATTACTGATGCTTCATTTTCTATTGGTATGTCTCATCATTTATAGTTGGAGCAATGATGTGAACACGAGTTCCATCAGTGGCTCCAAAACTCCAGGAAAGCCCACAATCCTCATAGAAGTGGCTTGTTTTTGCAGCATGGTTTGGCGGTCAGTTGAAAAGTCAATAAACTGCCATATACTAGTGGCCAAAAGCGATGTCTGGCCTTTGACATCTTCAACATCTTCACCCTTAATAATTAATTAATATATGTGTATATATATATATATATATATATATATATATATATATATAAGATAAGATAAGAATAAGATTTTGTAAGCATACTGCATAGTTGCTTAGAGTCAGTTGTTTTATTTGTGCTAATAATGCAGTGAAACATGCCAAATTGTGTGGTCATAATTTTTGGCCATGCTGTCATAAAAAGAAATTCTGAACACATGCAAAAACAAGAGGGCCAATGAAATATTAATAACTTATGTTGTAGTCAATGTGCCAATTTAGTGATTTTGTCACTAGATTTAGTGACTTCCTCATCCCTTTAGAGACTTTTAGATTTAAACTGAACTGAGCTGGATGATGACATCACTGAATTCAATAATGAAATGCCTTTAACTGAAAATTGAGTGTTTAATCTTGTCATTTTACATTAGTGACACACTATTTTCCTATTTGATACTGTAAAGTTGCTTTGACACAATCTGTATTGTTAAAAGTGCTATATAAATAAAGGTGACTTGACTTGACTTTTTTCAAAAGCCTAGTAACAAAATCAGTTTCTTGGACAAACCTTATCTACATTCCGAGACTCTCCCATTACGTCATAAAGGTGATTTCACTGATCTATGTAAATATAAATATAGATCAGTGAACTCACCTTTATGAGGTCATCTAGCAACATTAAGTGACCAGTTTTAGCTACTTTCAAATGAAAGCAGTTGGCAACTGGTCAGTTTTGTTTTCCTTTGTATTTTGATGGTTTAAGTGAAATGTGGGGTCAAAAAAATCCACACATCACTTTTAGCCACTGTTGTGTTACCCTGCTTCCTGTATCATCACCGGTGCATTGCTGCATTTTTCCAATTTTCCAGCCAAAAAATTTAATTACTACTTTCATTTCTGCAGTTAGAGCATTTACTTGTAGAGTGGAAGAGGTTATTAAATTTCTTACTTTGTCAGTTACAAAAACAAATTGACTGTCTTGACAATCAAGTTTGTATTGTTTTATCAACTCATCATATAACTCTAATATGTCATATCTTCGCTGGAAAGTGTTTGTCTCCTCTTTGCTGCCATCTTGTCACTCCTAACTCCTAACGGAGCTGAGACATGGTCTTAGCACTTAGGAACCTTTATGAATCACTCTTATTCTTAAGTCTAGGAATAAGAGTAAAATGACGTCATTCTTAGAATTTTGACACACTTCATTTTTTTTTTTTTCATGGCAATGGCATGTATTATTGATCTAATTTGTCCAAACTTGGCTTCTGGTCAGATGAGCTGTCCTTGGCCACATGACAGAGTTCTGCGATGAGAGAAGAAAAAGGCTAAATAATGCAGCTGTGGTTTCACAGTAAAGTAAACCCAACATACCCTTTTTGTTGAATTATATAGGTCATGCTGCTACTAAAATCTGTTTTGTACGTGTATGTAAAATATACTGGCAACTATCATAATAACGTGGTAAAGAGAAAAATACACAACAAATCAAAGTTCATCACAAATAACCTCCACAAACTGAAGTAACTTACCGTTAACCTATAAAAGGGATAGTTAATTTTGTCATTAATTACTCACCTCAATGCCATTCCAAACCTGTAAGACCTTTGTTCATCTTTGGAACACAAATTAAGATATTTTTGCTGAAATCTGAGAGCTTTCTGACCCTGCATGGACAGAAACGCAACTGACACCTCGTTAAAATAGTCCATGTGACATCACATGCGTGTGGTGCTGCTGACACAGGAGCAAAGATCTTATGGTTTTGGAACGGCATGAGGGTGATTAATTAATGACAGAATTTTCATTTTTGGGTGAACTATCCCTTTAACAGATCTTACTGTAGCATTTTTAGAGTCTTTTAAAGTTAAAATGACAATAATTTGTACAGTGTATGTAATTCATTCGTTGTCTGTTATTCTGCTTTTTGTTTTTTATTTGGGGCTTAAATTATGACCCGAACATTTTCTTGACAGATTTGTGAGATTTACCTGTAACTTCTCTATCTGAAATCATGTTTTATACATATTTATGTTTGTGCTGTCAATCGATGGTGTATTTTAAATATGCGATTAGAGGCATCTTTTTACTAAGTAGACTATTATTAATGAAGACCAGTAACATTGAGACCAACACTGCTACTGATATCTCTATTAAATGCATTTTCCCCTCAATTTTAGCCATTAATTACAGCCATTCAACATTACGGCATAATTAAAAGCCTTAATTTTTTACATTTATTGGCTCTGAAAAATATAACTTATAATTAAAGTGAACTTAAAACAAGGTAAACTCTCATTTGTATATGCCTAAACTATAAATTTAATATAGATTCGTCTTTATTCAAGCCACAAAATTCAACAGCGAAGAGCAGTGGGTGAACCTTTTTTTTTTTTTTTTTTTTTTTCTTTTCTTTTCTTTGATTTACAGACTCAGGCTGCAGCAGGTTTCACTTTAGAAACAGTCTCTTTTGAGGCATCTGACACACATCCGATTTTCTCCCAGCTCTTTACGGTCATTTAGGAATTTTTGTGGAAAAACTTAATGTGCTATGTCTGAAGCGGCTTTCTGTGCGCATTCATGTGTCAGATGCCTGTGAGAGATCCCACAGAGAGCTGCTTCACAGACACACACCAGTAGTGAATTAAATTCTCTTTTGTGTCTTATCGTGCTTGATAGCATGTTCATATAGTCTGTTATAAGGCTAGCCAAAGGGATGCCAGGAATATATTTTTAATGTGTTAAACTGGAAAAAAAAAATCGCATAATTAACACGTTAATTTTGACAGCCCTATATGTATACACTAATAGCTGTGGCAATAAAAACTACATGAACTTGAAACCCAAACTGACCTGTTACTCCATCATAGGAGTACTGGGTTTCTATCTAAGACACTCAGCTTGCTTCCAGTAGGTGTCTATGTCAGACTCGGTGGAGTTACTCTCTCTCTCTCTGCGGTGACTAAGAAGAAAAGAATGAATGCTTTCTAAAATAACACACAATTGGTCATGAAATCACAAAATTAATCTACAAAATTCAGAATTTAAGATCTAGCCTCCTTTTAATTGAGAATTATTCAGTACATTAATTTTAATTACATTAAATAAATAACATCGCAAATTAAATTTACTGGTTACTTTATATTTATCCACCTTGAGGTAAATTTGGAGTAAATATGTGTAAATAAATGGTTATCAGCTATGATCTATTTAAATAGTCCAGGTACATAGTACTGCCCCCCCCCATGACCATGAACCTTTAGAGATGAGGACAATCCCAAAAAATACTGAACATACCCAGACAGTCATGTTTATAATAATTTGTTTTCTGATAATATTTAAAGCGTGTAACAGGTATGAATGTGAATTTTTGTTATCACCACTTATTAAAAACACACATACACACATAAAATGATGAATAACAAATATTCTTTATTCAATTTCAGTTTCACATGTTGTTTTTCTTGTCATGGGGGTTCTTACAAATTTTTATTGAATTAAGTTTCGAGCATGCATGTATTATTGATCTGAGTTGTCCAAACTTGGCTTCTGGTCAGATGAGCTGTCCTTGACCACATGACAGAGTTCTGCAATAAGAGAAAGGGGGGGGAACTCAGTTTCCTTAATGTGCATTGTTTTTTTTCAATTAATTCAGTGTAAATGAATTCTGATTTAAGGGTTAAATTATTACATGGACATATTCCTGACAGATTTTGTGAGATTTACCTGTAACTTCTGTATCTAAAATCATGTTTTATACATATTTATTAGTGATATTGAATCTCACAATCTCAAAACTAATTGCTGTGGCATTCAATGAAAACTACAAGAACTTGAAACCCAAACTGACCTGTTACTCCATCATAGGAGTACTGGGTTTCTCTTTTGTATCCAAGACACTCAGCTTGCTTCCAGTAGGTGTCCATTTCAGACTCGGTTGAGTTATTCTCTCTCTCTGCGGTGACAAAGAAGGAAAAAAAATTAATGCTTTCTAAAACAACACATAATTGGTCATGGAATCATTTAACATAATGTAATGTGTCCTCATTATGCCTATGGATTTTGTGACTTACTGATTAAGTACAGTGACTTTATGGTCTCATTTTTGAATTGGTTGACGAAGCTTATGGTGAGACAGTCAGGACAGGACGGCAAGAACTTGCCCTCTGATATTGTGTCATCCTCTGTGAACCAAACACCAAAACATTCATTAGTGCTCAGAACCCATGAGTTTTACCTGAAATAAATAAGCTTTCGTTAACTTACTATTAGCATACAAGGTGCTATCTTTAACAATTGTGTCGATGGTGCTAAATTCACACTTTCCTTTTCTGAGAGGGAGAGAGATATCAGATTCAGAATACTGGTCATAATAAAATTCATTCAATTTAGAAAAATGTGTTATAAACAGGGCAGTCTTACCGCATGCTCCCTTGACTGAGTGTAACAGTGTTTGCAAGAGTGCTTGGGCCAAACTCCATCCATGAGCTGTTCACAGTCTTCAGGATGTTTATAAATAGCTGGTGATCAGCAGCTCCTTCAAGGACAATCCATTTACCCATGATCTATTGTAAACAAAATTAATCTACAAAATTCAGAATTTAAGATCTAGCCTCCTTTTAATTGAGAATTATTCAATACATTAATTTTAATTACATTAAATAACATCACAAATTAAATTTACTGGTTACTTTATATTTATCCACCTTGAGGTAAATTTGGAGTAAATATGTGTAAATAAATGGTTATCAGCTATGATCTATTTATCTGTTTGGAAGAAAATACATGTTTCTTGTTTCCTTCTATAAGCTCCTGTAGTGTTCATTTACTATCAAAGAATACTTGCTCTCAAATAATAATGCACTTACACTTTTATTGTCATCCTCCAGGGTTAGCGGTGTTGTGAGCTCATTACAGTCAGGCGGAGATGCCTGAGTCAAACTAAACAGGCCCAAAAGAGCAGTCAAGACCACCGAAGCAGACATTGTAGAACTTCAGAAGAGGATTTCAGATTATTATGCTGTGTGGCTCAAGTACCTTAAATAGTCCAGGTACATAGTACTGTTTTTTTGTTTTTTCCCTGAAGTCATGCAACAGGTTTTGTGTATTCTAGTTAATTGGAATGAATTTGAATGGATAAAACTCTGGACTTTGGGCAACTGGGAAACACGCCTGTCAGAATGACCATGAACCTTTAGAAATGAGGACAATCCCAAAAAATACTGAACATACCCAGACAGTCATGTTTATAATAATTTGTTTTCTGATAATATTTAAAGCGTGTAACAGGTATGA
>JAFVLL020030153.1:188468-205218 GCA_021397915.2 Tor tambroides | reverse complement strand
TCATATTCATCTTTTAATCATATTTGCAAATGTCTTGACTCCACAGCCAACAAAGCAATTTTGTCTTTACTGTTCCAATACTTATGGAGGGCACTGTATATATTTATATTTATTTATTTATTTTTTGGCTGTATGTGTAGAATCAGTAAGATTTATGTTTTTGAAAGAACACATGTTCACTGCATTTATTTTATCAAAATTACAGTAATCCTATTTTCTATTTTAAGAAATACATTTTATTTTTTATTTTTTATTAATCCTTAAATAAATTATTTCTATTTAATTTGGTGCTCAGAAAACCTTGAGTATTGGTTATTATCAGTGTTGAAAATAGCTGTGCTGCTAAATATTTTTGTGGAAACTGTGATGGTTTTTGGATTCTTTGATGATGGTATGACTGTATATGGTACAGCCATGATCAACCGGAGCTGTTTGCTGTGAGAAGAAAATATCCACAATGTCGATCCAGATTTGTTTTATCACTGCTGTTAATAACATGCATCAACTACGTGTTTTTAATATTTACATACCCTCGGCAGCCTGTCCTCGGTTTCTTTGTGTGCTAGGTGGGCAATCCTTCTGGAGGGCTTGACCATTCCGAAGTTCCCTACACCGACTGAGAAACGCCTGCTCTTCTTTCTGTGTGTGCGCTGCCAGCACCTGTTTTGTGAGTCCCAGCTTCTTGTAGGCTTCCTGCTCCACTGTGGGTGGAGAAATCACACTAACAGGTGCAGAAGGGGCTGGGCTTTCTGCAGCATCCTCAATGATCTCTGCAAGTAACAGTTAAACGACATAGGAATCACAGTTTTAATTTAATCTTCCTTTTGAGTCAACACCTGGATGGTTGTGATGCCCATCAGTACTGTGGAAAGAACAACAGAGTTTCCCTACATTGCAGGTATCTACTGAAACTAGGGCTGTCAATTTAAAATGTTAATTGAGTGTGATTAACTATGGAAAAATATAACATGCTAAATTAATAATGCATACATTGCACCTGGCCCAGAACTGTACATCATCTTACACACCATGCAGTTGCTGTTGAACTTGATGCAGGTGACTGACTTCATGATCTAGCCAGTTATATGGCCCTAAAATTTAAGATATGAGGAAAAAAAATGCCCCTGTATGGGTTGTCTTATATTTATGTGATATAGTTTAGTATAAGTATAGTTTAGTATAAGTTTAGTATAGTTTAGTTTATTTAGGGTTTGCCGAGCGATTAAAATGTGTTATCTAATTAATTAATCACAAATTAACTGCACATGAATTTGAGCTCAGACATTACCTCTCAAAAGATAATTTAAAGTCATCATTGTGTTAAATGAGAAAAGCATTGAATAGACATTACAAAAAGTAGCCTTAGAAAGAAATAGTTTAAGCATTTATAACAAACTTTTAAGGCTACAGTTTGGCCATAACATTGTTTTATTGTGTTATTTTTTTACACAGACTATTCAGTGGTGGCATGAATGCATTTACACTGCAATTAGAATTGCAAAAATGATACCATGAGATTGATGGGATTTTAATAGCCATTAATGAGTTTTTATAAAAATTAGAATATTGAAATACGAAATTATCCTGATAATCATGAAAGGATACTATAATTATGAAACTAAAACCATCAGTAGGTGGCAGCAAGTCACTCATTCATTCAAATGACTGATTCATTCAGAAATGAAGCAAGTGACTGTGTTCACGAATGGGTCACTGAATCACTGGCTCACTCGATTTGTTCCATTTGTTCAAAAACATGGATTCATGCATTTATTCCATAATTAACCGCATTAAATTAAAGCATTAAATCAACAGCCCTATTATTTTGTGATAATGTGTGTGATGCAGTACCTGATTCTGGCTGTGTTTTTTTGTCTCCCACATGTACAATTGTGCTGCTGTAGGAACACTGAGAAACCACACTGTCTGCTTTGCTGGGTAGGTCCAAAGGAGATAAAGGCCCTCCGACAATACGACCTGGGGCAGGACCTGGAGGAGGCTTTTCATTGGTCTTTACAGACATTGAAGATGGCGGTTCCATACCTAGAGAATCTAAAAATACATACATAAAAAAAAAAAAAAAAAAAAAAAAAAAAAAAAAAAAAAAAAATAATAATAATAGCAAACAGGGATTGAAAGAAGTGTCTTTTTTGGTATCTATCAAATATTGCCTTCCGGAATTGTGTAAAAAAACCAAAAAAAAAACAAAGCAAAATTACCATCAGTTTGCTGTAGACTGGCATCAGAGGCTTTCTTGTCCTCGTCTGAATTTGAGGAGGTGGTGTTTGAGGAGAACTGATACTTTCGTTTTACTGTGTTTGGGACGTTACAGCTCTCCAAATATCTGTGAGATACACAATTCACTAATGCATACATATTCAAAAAATACCATGCTTATATCTGACACAGGGCTGGACGCTGAGTGATTAACCCATTCACAATGAATAAATAATTTTGAATAAAAGTTTTATTTTTCATGCTGATAGCAACACACTGCAAAGTTCATGGATTGACAACTGTAATTAAATTAAATTGAACTGAATTTAATCTGAAAATGCAATGATTGACAGTGATAACCATGGCAATATACAGGACAAAAAAATCTGATAGTCTATGTCAGAATAAATCTATGCATAAAGTCTTGGTGTAAATTCAAACCAATACCCCTGCCACTTATACTATGTAGTGTGTTTCTTTGTTTTTCATGTTTTTCTTTGTTTTTGCAATAACCACAAAGATTTTTGTATAATTTTCTTTTTTTTAATGTATGTTTTTATATGTAGCTTTAAATAAATCTGATTTAAAATTTTCCTTTTGTGTAGGGTGTCGCTACGTTTTAACAAGTGTTGATTTTACACAATTGATATGTACTTTGTAACAATAGCTGCTCTATCCAAATCATGTCTTTTTTATAGTGAGCAAAAAAAAGTGTAAATGGACACACACCTGATGACACTGTCTATACAGCTGATTTGCTGGTATGAATACATTGCATGGTCCTTGAGTTCCTCCATTGTGGCAGGTCCATCTCTGACCAGCAGTGCAGAGTCTTTCTGCTTTACAACAGGGGACCTGAACCCTGCTAAAGACACTTAGTAAATACGCAAACATACAATCACATTAACACTATTATATGTAACACTGACATACCCTGCTGTACTATACACACACACACACACACACACACACACACACACACACACACACGTACTCACTATCCAAAGGCTTTTTCTGTTCTGCTTTGGAAGAGGAGCCTTGCTGCTCCTGAGCTTTCATCATGTGAACCCCTTTACAAATCTCCTGAAATGACCTCTGAAAAACACATTTTAGATGATGTGGTGAGGTTTGAGTAGTGTTGTACTGAACAAAAAAAAAAAATATGTTAACCATCAGTGCACAGGAAAACAGCATTCGGAGAGAAAAAATAATCAGTTATATATCAATACTTTTGTCTTTGTTGAAGGGGGATTTAGCACTATATTTTCCTAATAACACACCACTGTAATACATGTGCTAAATGAAAAATTAGCATAAAGCAGATGGTTCTTACAAAAAAATAAAAAAATAAAAAAATGATACTTTGGAAATACTGTTATTAAATGAGTGCAAGTTCTGATATGGGTATGTGCATGCTGAGAAGGAGAATTACCGGTTTGCTTTTGCCCTCCTCCTTACTGGTATTTCCACTGATCCTGTCCCCAGTGTTTGCTGTGTTTCCATTTCCATTACTGTCACTAGAGGATGCTATGCTCAGCAGGTGCTCATGAGAACCATTGCTGCCATGACTGCCATAGCCACTGGACCCCATAGTGTGGACCGGCTACAAGACAGAAATTTACACCGTCTATTCCATTGTTGACTTTAAACTGAAACTAGCAACTAGCTCTGGCAACAGTCATTGACACATTAGCTAAAAATTCCACGTTATGCCAAAGAGTGTTTGTGGAGAATATGAGGCCATCTGTGGAACTTTAAACCTGACTTGCTGTAGCCTATCAAATTTACACTGCTAAAAATGCACTACATTTACATCCTCCAAAGAAATGCTCAAGCACGACATCTTTGCTTGCTGCTAGAGAGTGAAAGACAGAGTGTGCATGTTATGTTTTTATGTGTCTGCAATATACGTAGATTTAACCTGTAGAAGGAGTCTGTGAATCTGCTCAGTAATTTCCTGTATATCTGAATCCATGATCTTTTCCTCTGTGAGAGCCGGAGCTGAAAACACATCCTCATTCATTGGACCCCTGCACAGAGACAGAAACCGTGTATCAAAAAGGATATCACAAAATAAAAATGTGTATTATATCTACCTTCATCTACATTACATAAAAGATCTTTACGTATATTGTGACGAGTCGGCTGCCTCCCCCCTTTAATATCATCACCACCCCGTCCCTTACTCGCCGCCCTTCACCAGGCTCCCGACGGGAGTGGGTGTGTGAGAGGTACGGGGTAGTGATGATATTAAAGGGGGGAGGCAGCCGACCCGTCATCAGGTCGCCGCCCACGCAGGAGGTGGGACAGTGGTGGAGAATGCGGGCAGGCGGAGCCTAGACAGCGCAGTGGGCAACACCCGATGACGTCATCCCCTCTCGCTTGCATTTCGCGGAAATCTGCACCGGGACGGAGGAACGACGGAGACGGCCTCCCAGCCACCAAAGGGGTAAGTGACCTTTCTTTTATTGTCATTTACCCTGTGGTTGGTTGAGGCTGTCGACTGATACCCGGTTTCTCTGTCCCGGTTCCGGCGCGGTGCGAGAGGGAGAGTTGCCCGGAGAGGAATCCCTGCCCCGCCCACTCCGACCGCTGGAGCCTGGTTGAGGAAGGTAGCACTCCTGCGTGGGCGGCGACCTGATGACGGGGATGTCGCTTGGGGGGGGGGATGTGACGAGTCGGCTGCCTCCCCCCTTAATATCATCACCACCCCGTCCCTTATTCGCCGCCCTTCACCAGGCTCCCGACAGGAGTGGCTATGTGAGAGAGGAGGGGCGCTGAAAACAGCTAGGTCTGGCGGCGTGTGATGAGGCGCACCTGAAGCGAATAGGGCCTCATCACCGCCGCCGTTTAAATGCCGAGTGCGCCTCTCCTCGAGAGACCGGTCTCCTCCCCCGTGCATGCATGCTGGTGTCCTCGTGGGTCCAGGAAGGGAGCGTCGAGGGCTTCCCACCGCCGCCAGAGACGTGAGCCGTTGGACCCGCGAGTCCGGACGATGCCGCACCCGTAACGGCTGACTGGCCAGGAGGCCGGGCCGTGGGATCCCCCAGGCGTGCCGCGGGCCCCAGGAGAGCAGAGCCGCTACAGGAAGCCGCCGCCCCTCGCGCCCCGGACCGAAGAGGGGAGCGCGTGCGGCCACCGGACTCCGCCCCTTCCCTGGACCCTTCCTCATTGAACACTGCCCCTCCTTCACAAACCCCCGAACACGGCAAGGACACCAGATTCCCTGTTATTTTGGACACCTTTTTCCCCCTGGACACTTTATTTTGGTATTTTTGTTTAATAAAAGCCTCTCCGAGGCCTGACGCCACACCCACTGTGTCTGTCGTTTGCTCCTCCCGCCACAATATATACATAAGCATTGGTGAAAACTCACATGCGAACTTTGTGTCGTCCGATAACAAAGGACACTTTGCGGCTCCATGGGTTGACAAAGCTACACCAGCTCGTGTCTAGAGTAACATATTCTCCATTTCTCACACAGAATCGAATCGAGGAGTGATCAAATGGCTGCCCAACATGCTGTAGAACTGTAGGAGAGAGAGAGACAATTAGGAAAGCAAGGACAAAACTGGATGTGATTGGCCGAGGGCAGCATAATTCCAGTTATAGGTTTCAGTTTTAGTTTGTCTTTATTAGTAGTACATAATCATGCTCAACTTTACTTGTCTTGAATTTACTTTAAATTGAATTTGTACTGCACAACATGACAAAAATTGTGTAAAAAGGAGGATTTGCCTGCCTGAGTGCCAGGCGCCCCCTGATGGAACACCAGGATTAGAACATTATAACAAAATAAATGCTTATCAATTGTGTTTGTGTATGAATTTGTATCCTTACTTTTCCGGTGTACTGCCAGCATTATAGGTCTGTCACTGGGATGCAGGTGTAACAGAAGAGGTGTCCCAATCAAGTCCTGAGGCAGAAAACCTAACAGAGGCACTGCCCTGCAAGGTATGCAAGTATTAAGTATGCTTTTGAATTTTGTTTTTCAGTTTCAGTTTGTCTTTATTTCCCAAAGTAAATCTGGCTGCAGCATTTAGACAAAGCTGAGGGTATAAAAGATTGTCTAAATAGATTTGTTCTAATAACAGATATTCTAAAATGAACGCCAGAGGGAAGGGGTTGAAACTCATGGTGCACTAGGCAGCTATCATCCGACATTATTCTCTGGGCTTTTCACAAAACCTGCCTTTGGTGTAACTTGGCCAAGCTTATCTGCTTCTTCCCATGTATTATACTACCCTTATTTTCAATAATTTCAAGAGTTCTTATCCTTAACATTTATGGCAGAATACCAATATAGCAAGGAAAAAGACAAAAATGATTCAATATAAAACTAAGACTTATAAAATATCACTTTAGTGCTTTATCCATATTAAATGACTCTTAAGTGTGCTCAAATAGTGCAGTCTTTACTGTCCTGTTAGATTTTCGGTATTTGGAGAAAAAGAGACTTTTTAGTTTTTAAAATGCATCCTCACATCATCAAACCAAGTCATCAACAATGTCGTCAACCACAGACCAGAGTATTTTTAGTCAAATTAAAATAAGTAACAGCAGATTCACATTTAATCATTTAGCTGACTTTTTTTTTTTCCCCAAGCGACTTACAAATGAGGATGATAGAAGCATAATAGAATTACTGCCTCATTGCTGTAACCAAGCAGTCTTTAAACAATCCTGTATGATGCATAAAACAGAATTTGTGGGTGATGACAACAAACTAACTACGGTCTGGTATTTTAATCAATCATAGTTAACACAGACACAAACCTTTCATCAACATCTTGAAACACACAGTTTGGCGTATGTGTTGTGGTGAAGATTCTCTTATCAGGTGGAATTCTTGGTGCTGCAAATTAGAAAAATATATCAAAAGACACAACCTATTTAGTTATTCTAACAGCTTAAAACCTAAACACTTGAGGGCAATAGCAACTGTGTGTGATTACCTTCATATCCAGAGTGAACTCTCTCAGCCAATATGAGGCAGCAGAAATGTTCCTCATGGAGCTCTGAGTCTTGAACCTTCATCAAATATGGGGTCATCCTGAATGGATAGTACTGCAGATCCCCTTCCTTCTCTTTACCACCACTACACCCACAAACAAACAAACAAACACAAAAGCATATTTTAAAGATAATTTCAAACCTAGTCTTGTGTCGCCAGACTTCTGACTAACAGCATAATGACTTGCACTGTTGATGAACTTAACAGCCCGATTAAATATGATTCATTTGATTGACATGTAAAGTGCAACATCAGTTTTTTCACATGACATTTAGGGACTCCAGATATCCAGTTTAAAACTTACTAAGTGCTTCAAAGAAAATCAAATATTTGAAAGATTTGAAGGCCCAAACCTTACAAACATCATGACATTTAGTGATGTCTTCTTTTTAAGCTCTTATTGTAGCAGTAGGTTGAAAACTGAACTTTGCTTCCTGGTGGACTAATAAAAACCTGTGCATTCTAACTCTTAAGTAACAATCAATTATACTGAAATATTATTGTCCAACTAGAGTGTGCAATATGCATCAGACAGTCAACAGCCAGTGACTATGTCAAACCTACCACACTATGCCTATGCGTGTAAGATAGCTACTAAATAAATGGCAGTTTGAAATGATACTATTGCAGTTAACATAAATTTGTGTTTATATAATAATGCTTGATTCAAATCTGTCTGACCTGATTTGACAGAAGAAGGATTTCTCCTGCATGAACTCAGTTGATGACGACTCTGAAAAACAGCGAAAGAGATGAATGTGAACAAAATGAATGCAAGCTGTAGAGAGGTAAGGAGAGTTAATGAATGAGGAATCCTTCAACCTGTTTCCCCAAAGACAAAATTTACTCAGTGTGGTTAAAACAGTGTAGTTATTTTGGGTTATTCTTTTAATCAGACACTTTTTGGTCTCAAACCAAATGTTGTAATGTTGTGATTATTTTAAATCAGAGCTGGGGTGCATTTCCAAAAAGCACTGTTAGCCAACAATGGTTGCAAGTTCCATCGTTACCAACACTGTTCAATGATTCAAGTGTTTCCTGAAACCACAGTTTTAAACGAACATTCGCAAACAGCTGTAGTTCCAACTTACTTGTTTGGAACTACAGCTCTCAACCTGTAGTTAGAAGCATAGTTTCTTGTTAGTATGACGTGGACTTAAATAGATCAGGCATTTGAGCAAAATAAACAAGCTAAAATTCAGTGCATTTTATATCGTTCATTCTGTTGGAATATATATATTTCAATCTATCCATTTTACTTATTATTGGACTGACATAGCCAGTGACTATTTCAAACCTACCAAAATATGGATGATCACTGTTGTCTATTGGGCAGGCAAGGAGGAACCTTTATCTTTGTGTTTATAGAGAACTTTTTGAAGAACAATATAAGCTATAATTTTTTAACATACTTGACCTCATATTAGGAATACACCAATCCAATAATAAGGCTTTAAGAACAAAATTATTCTTGGACTTTTCACAGGAATTACTGTTAATTTTGCTGCTGCTTTATGCGGTAGCCAAGTTAATATACTTTTTTTTTCTCTCTCTTTTTTTTTTTTAACAATATATTGCTTGTCACTTACTAGTTACTATATACATATTTTATGTATTTGTTTTTATTTTTTGTCTTTACTTATAACAAAGTACTGTGTAGTTAGTAGGTTAGTAAGGTATTCAAATTTGACCAAGAGACAGTACTGGTATTGGATTAGTATTGGCCAACATACATAATTTCAAAGTTGGATCTGTAAAGGAAAAATACATATCGGTGCACCCCTAGTAAACGGGCATATTTTTGAATGGGAGTATGTGTGTAGTTGACAATATGTTTGAATAAATCAGTTCAGTGCACTGTGCATGTGTAGACTGACCTGTTCCGGTGCACATGCTCCAAGATGGAAGTCTGTATGGTGTTGTAAAACTGTAGAACACACTGACGTCACGAGGTGTCAGAAACTCCACAAACTTTCTGTCTTTGAACTCATCTTTTCTGCAGTTCAAGATCCCTGCAGCCTGTTCCGAAATGTACACGATCTTTCCCGTGATCAGGGACACCGCAACTGCAAAAATATCCTTTAGACACAAAAACACCAAAACTTGGAACTGAGATGTGTCCAGGTGCAACTCTAGTCCAGCAAGTCCAGCCTATATAACCTATACACACACATACATATACATACACCGATCAGGCATAACATTATGACCACCTTCCTAATATTGTGTTGGTCCCCCTTTTGCTGCCAAAACCGCCCTGACCTGTTGAGGCATGGACTCCACTAGACCCCTGAAGGTGTGCTGTGGTATCTGGTACCAAGATGTTAGCAGCAGATCCTTTAAGTCCTGTAAGTTGCGAAGTGGGGCCTCCCTGGATCAGACTTGTTTGTTCAGCACATCCCACAGATGCTCGATTGGATTGAGATCTGGGGAATTTGGAGGCCAAGTCAACACCTCAAACTCGTTGTTGTGCTCCTCAAACCATTCCTGAACCATTTTTGCTTTGTGGTAGGGCGCATTATCCTGCTGAAAGAGGCCACAGCCACCAGGGAATACCGTTTCCATGAAAGGGTGTACATGGTCTGCAACAATGCTTAGGTAGGTGTTAACATCCACATGGATGGCAGGCCCCAAGGTTTCCCAGCAGAACACTGCCCAAAGCATCACACTGCCTCTGCCAGCTTGCCTTCTTCCCATAGTGCATCCTGGTGCCATCTGTTCCCCAGGTAAGTGACGCATACTGGTCTGTGGCTATGCAGTTCCATACGCAACAAACTGCAATGCACTGTGTATTCTGACACCTTTCCATCAGAACCAGCATTAACTTCTTGAGGATTTTGAGCTACAGTAGCTTGTCTGTTGGATCGGACCACACGGGCCAGCCTTTGCTCCCCACGTGCATCAGTGAGCCTTGGCCGCCCATGACCCTGTCGCCGGTTCACCACTGTTCCTTCCTTGGACCACTTTTGATAGATACTAACCACAGCAGACCGGGAACACCCCACAAGAGCTGCAGTTTTGGAGATGCTCTGATCCAGTCGTCTAGACATCACAATTTGGGTCTTGGCAAACTCGATCAAATCCTTACGCGTGCCCACTTTTCCTACTTCTAACACATCAACTTTGAGAACTAAATGTTCACTTGCTGCCTAATATATCCCACCCACTAACAGGTGCCATGATGAAGAGATAATCAGTGTTATTCACTTCACCTGTCAGTGGTCATAATGTTATGCCTGATCGGTGTACACTACCATTCAAAAGTTTGGGATCAGAAAGTTTTTTAAAGAAGTCTCTTATGCTCATCAAAGTTGCATTTATTTGATCAAAAATACAGAAAAAAACAGTAATATTATGAAATATTCTATATATATTATATTCTAAATATATTATGAACTCACGAACCTTCTAGAATGTATGCTTTGGGATTATTTCCCTGCTGGAAAGTCCAGTGATCATCAAGCTTCTGTCTATGCACTGATGGCATCACAATCTTTGCCAAAATGGCCTGATAATTTTAAAAAATCCTTCATTTCTTTCATATAGTCAAAATTTGCACTTCCTGCATCAGCAAATGTGTTCAACAAGACTGGTTAGACTACGGGAATAGTAGTCTTCTGCTCATAAGCCTTGCCTTTGTTGGACCAGTCATACAGCTGATCCATGGGTCTAAAAACTTACAGTATGGTCACATTACACCAAAAAACATTCTTCCAGAACTCCACAGGTCTGTCCAAATTAATTTTAGCATGTTCAATTCGGCCTTGTATGTTCTTCGGTTTGGCAAGATGTCCCAACATGAATTATTAATCCCTTGATGATATTGTGTTTTTTCTTCATCACCCTCAAAGATTTTCTGATTACAACATTTTAAACTCATGAATACAGCTGCCAGCTGTGTCTCTGGATTTCTTTAGTGTCTTCTTGTAGCCAAACGATTTCTTCTATATAGCTTTTGGGGCAGTCCTGGCCTAATGGTTAGAGAGTCGGACTTGTAACCCTAAGATTGCAGGTTTGAGTCTCAGTACTGACAGAGATTGTGGGTGGGGGGAGTGAATGTCTTCCACCCTCAAAACCATGACTGAGGTGAGACCCCCAACTGCTCCCCGGGCGCCGCAGCAAAAACGACTGGCCACTGCTCTGTGTGTGTGTGTGTGTGTGTGTGTGTGTGTGTGTGTGTGTGTGTGTGCGTGCGCGCGCACGTGCATGTGTATGCTTTTATGTGCGCACTTGGATGGGTGAAATGCAGAGCACAAATTCCGAGTATGGGACATCATACTTGGCTACACGTCACATCCTTTCCTTTTTTGTGAGAGCTCTTTTAATTTGCCATATTTGCTACTAAAATCTAGCACATGTGTGGGCTAAACTTACGTATGCGTAACTCTTTAAGTTTATTACGTTTTGTTATAGAGTTTCCAAAGGCTTAGTAGTGTTTTAACTTGGGCTGTTGATGTAACGTTAATTTTATTTTAACGAAAATTAAGGAAAAAAGTGTTAAAATTATTAACACATTCAACGCACATTACATCAATTTTGTAAATTTTGAACAAAAAATAGAAAAGAATAATTATGACAGCTGTATTACAAAAAAAATGTATAACTCAAAAATATTGCATTATATATTGCCACTATCAATTTTAATATGCCACTAAATTGTTATAGTTGCAAAAAATTTTTTAAAAACTTTGGATCTTCAGAAAAGCTTATGTTTATTATCATTATAGTCTTTGGGGGGTTGAATAATTTTGATTGCAATTTTACTCAAATATATGTAAGAACGGTTGAAGAACTGTAAGTAAGAACTGTTTAAAGGCTGTGTTTGTGTGTGCTACTTACAGCATTTTTGAGGGTATATTCTGAGGTAATACTGTTGATTTCTTCAATAGTATATGAGGACACATCCAGACCTGAGGGCTGACTGTCATTGATCATAAGCATCTGATAGTACTCTTCATTGGCTGCAAAAACAAAGAAAAACATGCCAAGCTTACACAATATTAATACACAAAATTACCTAAAACAGCATAAATTATTGTGTTTGTGGTTGTCTGACCTCTGACTTGTTTGATGCAGCGCAGGGCGTATCTGAGAGTGTGTAGTGTGCTTGCCCGGCCCTTGCTGCGTTTGTCAGGAGGGAGGTGATATTTCAGCACTTTTAAGGTTTTAAAAAGCTCCTTCTGAGTCTTAGCCTTTGCTGACTGTTCACTACTGCAGAGACAACACACATACAAAATGACACTACTATTAATCCCACTGTATTTCTTGAAAGGGGTCACTGCATGTTTTACAATGTAAAACTTCCTGAATCAGCACTCCTTCTCTAGTTAAAAAAGAGGAGCTGATTGACTTATTGTATTACAGCTATTTAATGCTTGTGTTTGTGTTACCTGCAGCCGCTGGTTGATGGGTTGTCTTGCTCTGAACTGACCAGGCTGAACGCATTGTTGCTACTTGGAGGGGAAGGACTTTGAGAGTTCGAGCTACAGAAGAAAAATCAGAGGTGAAGAGAACAACAAATATAAGTAAAACAGGCATAAAATGGCTGAAGAATTTCTGAGGAGATACACGACTATTAATACCAGGTGTAAAGGTAACTTGTTACATCCAGTGAGTTACTTCTAAGTTTTTACACTGTTGCTGCAGATGGTTTCAGATGAATCACATACTGGACTGGAGAAATCATTCTGTAAGCATTATTCATTAGTTGCTACGGTTTTTGATTAGTCCCCACCTAGTTAATTATCTTGTTTAGTCTGTGTGTATATAAATTCCTCTGTTCAGTTCAGTTCAGTGTCTTCAATGTTGGTTTGTGTTAATACTGTGTAGTTCTCCTTTGCCTTGCTATGCCAGATTATTTTATTTACTGCTACTAACAGATCCTCTACGTGCTTGATTGTTTCAAAATGAACAGACAGCTCTCATTCAAACAGAGAGAGAAACATCACCTTATTTCACATGAGGCAAAATTGTGTAAAATATAAAGGCAAATTATTAAATGTGACATTTAATATAACGTTAAACAATGACATATTTAGTGCTTTTTTAAAGTTTAATTTCAGTAGGACTAAACAATTTGTTTTGTTAAAATTCCTGTAAATGTTTAAGTCTTAAATTGTTTGCAAAGTCAGCCTTTTGAGCCAATGGGTCTAAAATAAGTTTTGGTCACAAATATTATAATTTATTTATTTTTGATAACATTAAAAGTGAATTTTGCCTACAGAAGCCAGCACACCAGCCAGAGAGGACTAGGGATGCTACTCTATATTCAAATGGGTTCTTCCTTGATGACATGTGTGATTAATTCATAAGACTTTATTAAATAAATAGTGTACATATGTTGCATGTCAGAATCATGATTTATTTAGTAGTAGTAGTAGTAGTAGTAGTAATAATAATAATAATAATAATAATGATAATAAATATCTATTTTGTTTTGTATGAAATTATTATTATTGGGGCCAAGCAACAAAGGAGTATAGACACCTGTTATATCCATTAACGTCCAGTCACTTTGGATAAAAGAGCCTGCTAAATGACTAAAACCAAATGTAAATGTAAATTCCTTGGCTCATTTTGAATTTCCTGGAAAACCTTTTTTTAAACTCCTCCTAGACCATTGCTCCGATTTTCATTAAAATCAAAACAGATTGTCTTTACACCATGTTAATAAAAAGTAATGGAATACCAGTTAATTAGTCAAATCATTCTCAAATAACATGCAAACGAATGACTGAAGAGCACGCCAAAGTTGATGTGAGGTTATATTGCTGCAATGCTTTTACGTATTCAAACCAAACTTGGTGTATGTTATGAAAACCATTACCTGAAGGTACCCGTACTGTCTCAGCACAGTACCACCTCGTGCTCAGGAGACATGAAAAATGGCTTCTGAATGGTTTGGTCAAATAACACGAGACAGTCCATTTAGATTCGGTGCAGCATACAAAGTCATCATAAAAGTGATAAGCAATTAAACAAACAAGTTATTGTATTTATGATTTTTCAGCAATTTTACTTAAAATCATCCAACAGACATCTTTAATTTCTATTTTTTTTTTCAGTTGGCCTGATGTTCTCTGCAATACTTGCTTAGTTCCTCATTTTGTCTCTGCTGCGCTTGGTCCTTTAATTGCTGCTTGCAGCTAGAAATTCTCACTTTTATTAATAAGCAATAACACACAAGCAAGCATGCAGTTGTGCTGAATATCTCCGGCCACAGCAGCATCATACCATAAGTAATTACTAGGGCTGTCGATTTAACACATTAATTTGATGCAATTAATTACGGAAAAAATAACATTTAAATTATTAATGCATTTAACACACCACATCATCCATTGCATGCAGTTGCTGATGAACATGATGCTGGACAATGACTGACTAGAATGCAATCATGTGCAATGTTCCCTCTAAGCTGCGCACATGGACACACACAAAAATGATTGGGGAAAGCCATTTGATTGAATTCTAGTAAATGCTAAATAATTGCAATGCTCGGGAAAACCACTATAGAACTGGTGTCGATATAGAGTTGTAAACCGGTGAATGCGGTTTACAGGTGGACTAGGTTTAGGGTTGGGCAAGGTGTAGACGTTAATAAAACAATCTAATAGGTAGCAAATTTAATTTATTCTTACTTTCCGGCCGCAGCTTAATCCCTTCTAGCCACAACCCCAAATCAGTCGCTGTGAAATGAAATTGCTCACTCGTTCACTCATTCACTAATCCCTATATAGTGTATGGCAGTTGAGTGCACTATACCGGAAGGGAGTGAATGAATTGTCTTTTATATATATATATATATATATATATATATGTATGTATATACATCAAGTACAAAATCCGAATATACCAAAATGGCATTAATTAGCATACAAAAAAGAATCTGGTATGGAAGCTCAACACAACAGAACCATATTAATTCCAGACAAAATAACAAAACACTCCAAGAAACATAAAAAATAAATTAAAAATAATATAAATAAAATATAATTACAAGTTATATAATACAAACAAATGAAACCGTTTTAATGCCTTTTGATTTTTCATTTTACTATAAGGACATCTGAGAAGTATTTTAGATCATTTCTAAAACGTACACAAAAAAAAAAAAAAAAAAAAGAGCACTCTTTGGTTATTCTGTACATCTTGTAAGGTGAGAGTGAAACCATCAGCAACACACTCCTCTCTACCAGCCAGTCCTGCAATGCTTTCCAAAAAGTATGAGACAACTTTTATTTTTTTTTGGAAAGACATATAGGCTTATCATTTAATATTTTAAAGTGTATTTCTTTTCCTTGGGAAGAATAGGGAATCTTAGATAGGCTGTTTTGAAATATTTAACAGTATTTTTTTTTAAAATCAAATGTATGATCTAATTTATTTCTTAACATTTGACAGGAGGAGCATGACTGGATGATAACATGTCTGATATATTTGTTAGTGGAGAGTTTATTCTCTATTTCAATATCACCAACATATAATAAGGGAAGGACTGCAGTAATTTTGGAGTAAGAAAGGCAACATCTCACTAACATTTTTATACCTGAGGGTATTGCATTAACAGTAAAGAATTGCTTTGGATGACAGGCAAATCCGTGTTTTAAAGTGAAAGAATTGTAATCTAGCATATTACCACCCTCATTCTTTAGATCCATCACTGACCAAATATTTCTATTTACCCAGTCCTCAAAACAGGGATTTGTTTCTAGAATATGTTTGTTAGGCCTATTCCAGATAGGAGTAGCCTATTGTGGGGTGTAAAATTGTGTGTGCCAATCTCCAACATAAGACTTGTTGGTAGAATGTTGATAGCTTCACTGGAAGTTTGAGTAAATCAAAGTCACATCTGAGAAGAAAGCGAATACCACCCACAGTGGCGGTTTTTGGCATGGGCGAACCGGGCAGCCGCCCGGGGCGGCATTTTTTCATGACACGTGGGGGGCGGTACAAGCACTTGTAAAAAAAATAAAATCATCTGCGCCGCTAAGCGGTTTTCTATTATCTATCATATAACTGTGTGGGGAACTGGCAATTGGCGCCCCTGCTTGCTGAGAAGGTGCCGTGCACAGAAGCTGTGTGAGAAGTGGAAAGGGGAGGGGGCGCGGCCGCGGACAGTTCACCTCTCCCAAATGGAGCGGACAAGGGGGGGGGCTTAGTGGGCTAAAGTCAGTCACACCTTGACTTTCTTCCAAATAACGCACATTTCATTCATAATATTAAAACACAGGCCTATAATTTGCACGTTTTTGTTTTTTCTGAATTGTGTGAAATGGCTAATAAAAATAGGTAATACAAAACGATTATGTGGAGGTGAATTGGTTTAGTCTTGACTTCTGGTCGTGAGTGACAGTGTTGGGGGATGGGAAATCTGTTGATTGTCGAGTGCCAAATAAACACAGCGATGGAGAGAAAAAGGTCAAAGCCGTCAGGTGCCCAATTTAGGAAAAAAAGAAAAGAAGAAGAGGAGAAAAGAGCAAAAGATAAAGGTATGCAACTACG
Source organism: Tor tambroides (assembly GCA_021397915.2). Lineage (NCBI taxonomy): Eukaryota > Metazoa > Chordata > Actinopteri > Cypriniformes > Cyprinidae > Tor > Tor tambroides. The sequence continues at coordinate 188,483 of JAFVLL020030153.1, read as the reverse complement.
TTCTCTCTGTATGAT
>JAFVLL020030153.1:142022-188368 GCA_021397915.2 Tor tambroides | reverse complement strand
TTTAAACTAAACTGAGCTAGACAATGACATCTCTGAATTCAATAATGAAATGCCTTTAACTGAAAATTGAGTGTTTAATCTTATCATTATACATTGACACTCTATCCTCCAATTTGATACTGTTAAGTGCTTTGACACAATCTGTATTGTTAAAAGCGCTATTTAAATAAAGGTGACTTGACTGGAAGACAGCACGTTGTCTGTTACGTCATTTGGGCGGTTGGTCGTTCGGTTTGTAATGCATACCGAACCAAAATCCTTATACCAAATGGTTCAATACGAATACGTGTATCGTTACACTCCTACTTTCTTTGCATATTCGCTTTGTAAACACTGGGTACTTCCGCCTACGTTATGCATGACCTTTCCAACGTGACTGTAATGTGTTAGGTCAAGCTAGTGCAAGACGTGCATTTGTGGTTAAAAAGTATATACCTTTTTTTTTTTTCTTTTTTTTTTTTTTAGAAAATGACCGATCGTTTTGCTAGATAAGACCCTTAGTCCTCGGCTGGGATCGTGCAGAGCCCGCTGAAGCTGTACTGAAACTGCAATTTAGACTTTCAACCTATTGGCCACCATTGAAGTCCAGAAAAATCATGGAATGTTCCCTCAAAAACCTTATTTGGGTGAGTAAATGATCAGGAAATTGTTATTCTGGAAATGAACTAATCCTTTAATGAATGATTCATTCAGTCATTCATTCAACCAATTCATTCAAATGAGAAATTTAGCAAGTGACTGTGTTTATAAATGGGTACTAAATCATTGGCTCACTTGATTCATTCCAAATTAATGTGTTAAATCAACAGCCTTATTATTTTGTGATAATGTGTATTATGCGTTGGTACCTGATTCTGGCTGTGTTTTTTTGTCTCCCACATGTACAATTGTGCTGCTGTAGGAACACTGAGAAACCACACTGTCTGCTTTGCCGGGCAGGTGCAAAGGAGATAAAGACCCTTGGACAACACGACTTGGGGCAAGACCTGATGGAGGCTTTTTATTGTTCTTTATAGACGTAGAAGATGGTGCTTCCATACCTAGAGATTCTAAAAATACATACAAAAAATTGCAAACATGGATTGAAAGAAGTATCTTTGTTTGATATCTATCAAAATACTGCCTTCCACAATTATAAAAGAAAAAAAACAAAAAAAAAAACAATAAAACAAAATTACCATCAGATTGCTGTAGACTGGCATCAGAGGAAATTTTGTCCTCATCCGAATTTGAGGAGGTTGTGTTTGAGGAGAACTGATGCTTTCGTTTTACTGTGTTTGGGATGTTGCAGCTATCCAAATATCTGTGACATACACAATTCACAAATCCATACATATTCAAACAATACCATACTTATGTCTGACATAGGGCTGGACGCCGAGAGATTAGCCAACTCACAATTTAAATAAAATATTTATTTTTCATGCTGCTAGTTCATAGATTGACAACTGTACTTAAATATGGAATTCAATCTGAAAATGCAGAGATTGACAGTGATAACCATAGCAATGGAGGGACAAAAAAATCTGATACTTTAGCCTCATTCTGATTTTAGTGCATATCCGATTGGAATTTCGATCTAAAGCCTCATTCAGATGGTCAGTCCAAATCCGATTTTTGTGCATATCTGATTTGAATGTAGTGTTTACATGAAAGCTACATAAAGGCTGATTGTGTCTCGCAACTGCTCAAATCCGATTTGTATGTCCACTAGCGCTCTTTCATTTTACTAAATATCTGCATTGGTTTCTATGGCAATGTCATTGCATTGTTATGCCTACACTAAAACAATAATAACAGCAATAGAGTTTGCAATACAGATGTTGTCTTATGACAGGACAACATGTAGCCATCATGCTGGATTATTCTCCACTGGTTTCAAAACTCAAAAAAGTGTGTATACTGAAACAGACTGAAAAGGACTTCCAGGAATGTGATTTGAATAGGATTTCAAACCACAAATGAATGTAGCTCGAATCAGATTTGCAAAAATCGGATTTCATGTAGTTCATTGCTGTTTAGAATATCTAAATATGATCAGATTTGCACAAACATCGGATTTGGGCTGACAGTCTGAACGAGGCTTATGTCAGTAGTTCTTAATCCTCGTCCTGGGAACCCCCCCTGCTCTGCACATTTTGGAAATCTCCCTTATTTATCACCTGATTTAGATCATCAGCTCATTAGGAGAGAGCTCCATTAACTGAACTGTGTCAGATTGATAAGGGAGGTATACAAAATGTGCAGAGAGGTGTGTCCCTAGGACCAGGATTAAGAACCACTGCTCTATGTCAGAATAAATCTGTGCATTAAGTCTTGGGGTATAAATGCAAACCGATACCCCTGCCACTTGTTCTATGTAATGTGTTTCTTTGTTTTTCATGTTCTTTGTTGTTGCAACAACCACAAATTGAACTTTTTGTATAATTTTCATATTTTTTAATCTTTCATGTTTTTATATTTTTAGCTTTAAGTAAATATGATTTTATTTTTTTCCCTTAGTAAGGTGTACTATGCAGTAAGGTGTCGCTATGTTTTAACAAGTGTAGATTTTACACAATCGGTATGTACTTTGTAACAATAGCTGCTCTATCCAGATCATGTCTCAAAGGGAGCAGGAAAAAAGTGCAAAGGGAAAGAGATCGAGATCTTTTTCGCACACACACACCTGATGACACTGTCTAGACAGCTGATTTGCTGGTATGAGTACATTGTATTGTCTTTGAGTTCCTCCATTGTGGCAGGTCCATCTCTGACCAGCAGTGCAGCGTCTTTCTGCTTTACAACAGGGGACCTGAACCCTGCTAAAGACACTTAGTGAATAAGCAAACATAAAAATCACATTAACAATATTATATGTAACACAGACATACCCTGCTGTACATACACACAGACACTAACATACACACATATACTCACTGTCCAAAAACTTTTTCTGTTCTGCTTTGGAAGAGGAGCCTTGCTGCTCCTGAGCTTTCAACAAGTGAACCCCTTTACAAATCTCCTGAAATGACCTCTGAAAAAAGTTTTTAGAGGATTTAGTGTGGTTTGAGTACTGTTGTACTGAACAAAAAATTATGTTAAACATCAGTGCACAGGAGAACAGCATTTGGAGAGGAAAAAAAGTAATGATATAATCAATAATATGTCAACAATAAAAATATATAATCAATAATTTTGTCTGATGAAAGGGTTTTAGCACTCCATTTCAAGTTCCTAATAACACCCGACTATAATAAATGTGTTAAATGAAAAATTAGCATAAAGCAGATGGTTCTTACAGAAAAAAACCCCTGATATTTTGGAAATACTGTTATTAAATGAGTGCAATTTCTGATATAAGTATCGCTGAGAAAGAGAATTACCGGTTTGCTTTTGCCCTCCTCCTTGCTGGTATTTCCATTGATCCTGTTCCCAACGTTTGCAGTGTGTCCATTTCCATTACTGTCACTAGAGGATGCTATGCTCAGCAGGTGCTCATAAGAACCACTGCTGCCATGACTGCCATAACCACTCGACCCCATACTGTGGACCGGCTACAAGACAGAAATTTACACCGTCTATTCCATTGTTGACTTTAAACTGAAATTAGCAACTAGTTCTGGCAACAGTCATCAACACATCAACTACAAATTACACATTATGCCAAAGAGTGTTTGTGGAGAATGTGAGGCCATCTGTGGAACTTTAAACCTGATCAAATATACTCTGCTAAAAATGGACTACTTTTACATCGTCCATAAAAATGCTCATGGACAACATCATTGCTTGCAGTATGCTGCCAGTGAGTGAAAAGTGTGCATGTGTTTTTGTGTCTGCAAAATAGGGAGATTTCACCTGTAGAAGCAGTCTGTGAATCTGTTCAGTAATTTCCTGTATATCTGAATCTATGATCTTTTCCTCTGTGAAAGCCGGAGCAGAAAATACATCCTCATTCATCGGACCCCTGCACGTAGAAAACCATATGTCAAAAAGAATATATATATATATATATATATATATATATATATATATAAAAAAAAAAAAAAAAGTGTATTATCCACCTTTATCTACATTAGATAGTAACAAAAGACTGTTACGAATATATAAATAAGCACTGGCGAAAACTCACAAGCGAACTTTATGTCGTCCAATAACAAAGGACACCTTGCGGCTCCATGGGTTCACAAAGCTACACCAGCTTGTGTCTAGAGTAACATATTCTCCATTTCTCACACAGAATCGGACTGAGGACTGATCAAATGGCTGCCCAACATACTGCAGAACTGTAGCGGAGAGAGAGAGACAATTAGGAAAGCAAGGACAATACTGGATGTGATTGGCTGAGGGCAGCATAATTCTAGTAATAGGTTTAGTTTGTCTTTATTAGTAGTACATAATATATCAACAATATATTGACAATATATTACTTTATATTGAATTTGTATAGTACATCACGACAAAATTGTGTAAAAAGGAGGAGTGTCAGGTGCCCCCTGGTGAATCACCAAGATTAGAACATTTTAACAAAATAAACTCTCATCAGATTGTGTTTGAGTATGAATTTGTGTCCTTACTTTTCCGGTGCACTGCCAGCATTATAGGTCTGTCATTGGGATGCAGGTGTAACAAAAGAGGTGTCCCAATCAAGTCCTGAGGCAGAAATCCTAACAGAGGCACTGCCCTGCAAAGTATGCAAGTATAAAGTATGCTTATGAATTTTATTTAGTTGGTCTTTATTTCCCAAAGTAAATTTTGTTGCAACATTTAGACAAAGCTGAGGGGATAAAAGATTGTCTAAATAGATTTGTTCTGATAACAGATATCCCAAAATAAATGCATTACTTTCACAATAATTTCACAGTGGGACTTTTCTTGTATCTAACTGCACTCTCAGAAATGTCTTGTAAACAAACAGCATCATACTGTGTTTCTACAGTGCACATGTACAGTCATGGCCAAAAATATCAGCACCCTTGGTAAATATGATCAAAGAAGGCTGTGAAAATTAATATGCATTGTTAATCCTTTTGATCTTTTATTAAAAAAAAAAAAAAAATAAAAAAAATAAAAAAAATAAAAAAAAATCACAAAAATCTAACCTTTCACTGGATAAGAATTTAAAATGGGGGGAAATATCATTATGAAATAAATGTTTTTCTCTAATACACATTGGCCACAATTAATGGCACCCTTTTATTCAATACTTTTTGAAACCTCCATTTGCCAGTTTAACAGCTCTAAATTTTCTCTTATAATGCCTGATGAGTTTAGAGAACACCTGACAAGAGATCAGAGACCATTCCTCCATCCAGAATCACTCCAGACCCTTTAGATTCCCAGCTCCATGACGGTGCTTCTTCAGTTCACCCCACTCATTTTCTACAGGGTTCAGGTCAGAGGACTGGAATGGGCATAGCAGAAGCTTGGTTTTGTGCCCAGTGACCCATTTTTGCATTGTTTTTGAGGTTTGTGTTTGGATTATTATTACTGTCCGGTTGGAAGATCCAAACATGGCCCATTATAAGAGTTCTAACAGGAGTTCTAACAGAGTCAGTCAATTATTGATTTTTTATCTGTTGGTATTTGATAGAATCCATGATGCCATGTGTCTAAACAAGATTTCCAGGACCTCCAGCAGAAATATAGGCCCACAACATCAAAAATACATCAGTATATTTCATTGTACACATGGGGTACTTTTTATCCCTGTGTGCACCAAACCCATCTTGAGTGTTTGCTGCTAAAAAGCTAATTTTTTAGTTTCATCTGACCATAGAAGCCTGTCCTATTTGAAGTTCCAGTCGTGTCTGATAATTGAATATGCTGGAGTTTGTTTTTAGATGAGCTAGGAGAATTTTTCTTGAAACCTTCCCAAACAACATGTGGTGATGTAGGTGCTGTTTGACAATTTTTTTTTAAGGTTTTCTGACCCTGAGACTCAACTGTTTTCTGCAATTCTCCAGCTGTGGTCCTTGGAGAGTCTTTAGCCACTCAAACTCTCCTCCTCACCGTGCATTAGGACGATATAGACACATGTCCTCTTCCAGGCAGTTTTGTAACATTTTCTGTTGATTGTGGAAATGGGAATTGTCACTGCTCTAGCTCTTTTCTTAAAGCCACTTCACTAATTTGTGAAGCTCAATTATCCTTTGCTGCACATCAGAAATATAGTCTTTGGTTTTTCTCATTGTGATGGATGATTAAGGGAATTTGGGCTTTGTTTTCCCTCCTATTTATATTTCTGTGAAACAGGAAGCCATGGCTGGATAATTTCATGTTCATAATCACCCTGGAGTGCTCAAAATTGTGAATATGAATGGGAATATACTTCAGAGATATTTTACTCATAAGAATTTCTAGGGGTGTCAATAATTGTGTCCAACGTGTATCTGAGAAAAACATTTATTTCATAATGATATTTTCCCCCATTTTAAATTCTTATCCAATGAAAGGTTAGATTTTTGTGAATTTTTTAAATAAAAGATCAAAAAGATTAACAATGCATATTAATTTTCACAGCCTTCTTTGATCATATTTACCAAGGGTGCTGGTATTTTTGGCCATGATTGTACTATAAAGGTTCCCAGCATGCAATGCAGCATGAATAGATCATACTGTAGAGTTTTATAATTATTGTTGGTTTAATCTGTGGTAATGAACTTGTTTTTGGTTCACTTTTAGCAGTTTGTGTTGTTGGTTTATTTTGTAATGTTGGTTTATGTTGTAAGTGTTGTGTTTTGTATGTTGAGTATTGATGGCACATCTTTCAAAGACGTTTCTCAGCAGTTGCCTCACTACTGTGAAAGATCCATCCACAAACATGAACATGAAATAAGTTGTTGATTAATCTTCAAGCTAAATAATGCTAAAATGAAATGCATGTCAATGCTAAGAATAGTTTGACAAACTTAAAGTCAGGCAATTAGCTTACTTCATATTCTAGCTTATTCTGATCTAGTCATGTCAGAAGTGTAACAAATGTTCTCATTTGTCACACTTCTGACATGAATAGATCAGAAGCTTGAATATGAATATACAAGGTCCAAGATCCCAAGCAAATTCTAATCACTAATCACCATTATGCTCACGGACACAAACCTTTCATCAACATCTTGAAACACACAGTTTGCTGTGTGTGTTGTGGTGAAGATTCTCTTATCAGATGGAATTCTTGGTGCTGCAAATTAGAAAATAAATGTATCAAAAGACACAACCTATTTAGTTATCATAATAGCTTGAAACCTAAGCACATAAGGGCAAGAGCAATTAAATAATTACCTTCATATCCAGAGTGAACTCTCTCAGCCAGTATGAGGCAGCAGAAATGTTCCTCAGAGAGCTCTGAGTCTTGAACCTTCATCAAATATGGAGTCATCCTGAATGGATAGTACTGTAGATCTCCCTCCTTCTCTTTACCACCACTACACAAACAAACAAACAAACAAACAAACAAACAAACACAAAAGCACATTTTAAAGATAATTTCAAACCTAGTCTTGCATCACCAGACTTTTGACTAACAGCATAATGACTTCAACGGTTAATGAACTTAACAGCCCAATTAAATATGAATAATTTGATAGACATGTAAACAACAACAGTTTTTTTTTTTTTCACCTGACATTTAGGGGCTTTAGATATCCAGTTCACTAGTTAACTAAGTGCTTCAAAGAAAACCAAAATCTTTGAAAGATTTGAAGGCCCTGATCTGTCCTCTTTTTAATCTCTTATTGTAGCAGTAACTTGAAAGTCAAATTCTGCTTCCTGGTGGATTAATAAAAAAGCTGTGCATTCTAACTCTTAAAGGCAGGGTGGGTGATTTGGTTCAAAAACATTTTTTTGTTATGCTGGTTGAAAGTATCTTCACATCCTGATAGCAATCACTACGTTAAGTGGACTAAATTTATTTCTACCATGACAACTCTCGGAGGGATTGGCATGGTAAAGTACATAACAATGTTAATGTATTTTGTCTTGGCGGAATAGATCTGCTACACTGCTGCTGCTGCTGCAGCAGAGAAAGTACAGAGACTTGCTACTGCCAATACATTCACAACATGCTGCTGTGAGCATGTAAGAAATACTGCTGCTGCACATATAACATATATGAATAAAACACTGATATTGCTATTTATTGTCGTTTTATGTATTGTTCCTGATGTTCCGTGACCTTGAGTGGTTTGAAAGGTGGCTTAAATAAAATGTATTATTATTATTATTATTACGAATAACCCCCATAGCATACATGATCACCCTGTAGCAGATCTATACAGGTGGAGCTGGGGAAGGTGAAGGGTTTCTGAAGCACACTGCAACTGCTACCACAAGTAATAGAAAAGTATCTGAATGTTGAGCAGCAAGCTCATTAGCTGCTGATACAGGAGAGAACCAATCAGCTGTGCCATGCATACAGCTGATCCATGGGTCCGAAAAGATACAGTTTGACCACATTACTCCATAAAACATTCCTCCTGAACTCCACAGGTATATCCATTTTAATGTTAGCATGTTCAGATTGGCTTTGTATGTTCTTCTGTTCAGCAAGATGTCCCAACATGAATGCCATAGTTGTTTATTGTGCTTCTTATACTCTGCATTGAAATGTTTCTCCTCCTTTCATCTGGGCATCTTGCAAGTCTTTGGCAGTAAACTAAGGATTTTTTCAATTACTCTGATCGAACATTTTATTCTCCTTGATGATGTTGTGTTTTTTTGTGATGATGTCATTATGTCAGATTGAGTTAGGCCTATCGGACCGCACCATCTAGAGTTTCTTGCCAGGATTTTGGAATTTTGCATACCTCTGCGCACCCTGTTTGCGCAGACATGATACGTCATCAGCTAGCTTGCTATTGCTAGACTTTTCAAAATCGCCTACCCTACCTTTAAGTAATATACTAGCCAGTCAATCATACTGAAATATTATTGTCCAAAACTTGTCAGCCAGAGTGTGCAATATGCATTAGACAGTCAATAGCCTGTCACTATTTCAAACCTACCGGACTAAATCTATGCGTGTAAGATAGCTACTAAATAAATGGCAGAGTGAATTGATACTTTTGCACTTACAGTTATGAACACGTAACATAAATGTTTGTTTGTATAATAGTGCTTGATTCATGTCTGTCTGACCTGATTCGACAGAAGAAGGATTTCTCCTGGATGAACTCAGTCGATGAGGAGTCTGAAAAACAGCGAAAGCGATGAACGTGAACAAATATAATGCAAGACGTAGAGAGATAGAGAGAGAGTGTAAATAAATGAGGAAAGCTCCTTCAACCCGTTTCTTCAAAGACAAAACCATACACTGTATAGAGCCACAATTCGTTCAAAACAGTTTTGTTATTTTGAGTTATCCTTTTAATCAGACACTTTTTGGCCTCAAACCAAATGTTGTAATGTGTGAATATTTTAAATCAGAACTTGGGTGCGTTTCCAAAAAGCACTGCTAGCCAACAATTTCAAGTTCCATCGTTACCAACACAGTTAAATGATTCAGTGTTTCCCGAAACCACAGTTTAAGCAAATATTCGCAAACAGCTGTAAGCTGTTCCAACTTATAGTGATATAATATAAGTGATCACTGTTGTCTGTTGGGCAGACAAGGAGGAATCTTTGTATTTATAGAAAAATTTTTGAAGAACAAAAGCTATAATTTTTAACATATGTGCTTGTTTTTATTTATTTATTTTTTCGTCTTTACTTATAACAAAGTAATGTGTAGTTAGCAGGTTAGTAAGGTATATATATTCAAATCTGACCAAGAGACAGTACTAGTATAGGATCAGTATTGGCCAATATACAGAGCTTCAGGTATCAGAATTAGATCTGTAAAGGAAAAAGAAATATTGGTGCAGCCATAGTAATCAGGTATATTTTTGAATGGGAGTACATCTGTAGTTGGCAATATGTTTGAATAAATCTGTTCAGTGCACTGTGCATGTGTAGACTGACCTGTTCCGGTGCACATGCTCCAAGATGGAAGTCTGTATGGTGTTGTAAAACTGTAGAACACACTGACGTCACGAGGTGTCAGAAACTCCACAAACTTTCTGTCTTTGAACTCATCTTTTCTGCAGTTCAAAATTCCTGCAGCCTGTTCAGAAATGTACACGATCTTTCCCGTGATCAGGGACACCGCAACTGCAAAAATATCCTTTGGACACAAAAACACCACTTTTTAGACATTGCTTTTACAGTATGTTCCTCTGTCACATAATGAGCTCAAGAACTGAGCTGTGTCCAGGTGCAAGTCCAATCTAGCAAGTCCAGCATATAACCTATATATATAGTCAGGTCCGGAAGTATTTGTGCTTTTGCCTTAATATATTAAAATATTAATAATGAACATTTAATATTAATATCAATTGACCATATGCACCGAGCGCTATAAAGATAAGTCAACTTGTAATCTTCCGGTGAAACTCAGTTTATATGTGCTATATATAGGTAGAGACTCTCACAGAAACCTCTCCTGCCTCATTCTTATCAGAAACTGAGAAACAAAATAAGTGTAACACCGTAAACAGGGGCGTCATGCACTCATTATTTTTGAGGGGGCACGAGTTGGGGGGGGGGGGTCATGTGACACAGCAGCCAACAGCGCTTATGTTTTTATTTATTTATGTTTTCCTTTTTATTCGAAACATTCCCAAACGCATTAACTATATCACGAAAAATCTTTATAGATTATGTTGATAGTGAGCGATGGTCTAATAATGTAATCTACTAACTAGGCTATGCATAAAAACCTGTCTGTTTATGGGTGTCATGCCATAACATGTTTTTAAAACGACCGACTTTATATTTAATGTGAATTTAACATTGAAAGTTGATGTGAATAAAAACATTGCAAGTTAGGCTACTAATCATAACACTTTCATTGTACAGAAAGAGAGCAAAGAACATTTTAGTCTGAGTCTAGTTCAAGCACTCTCAAAAACTCCCATTAAAATCACTGAAGCTGTTTACACTATGAAATTAATATTTTACAGATTCGTACACACATTTGCACTTGTTGTTTCTGACGAGAGAATTCGCCAGAGAGAGATATTCAGTCAGCGATCGAGTGAAGAAAACGCCGGCATTTTAGCGATGACTCATCTGAACACCTCTGATTGGTCATTGCATTCATAAGCTCAACAGCATCGTGTGTGATTGGTTATAATGCGCAGCGCTGTAAAAACGCGTTTATCTCTGGCCAAAGAGTATAGAAGGTATTCTATACTCTTTGCTCTGGCTCAGCGCCAGCCAGGGAACACAGATTTGAATTTAGCAGCTGATGATGGACGCACTTAACGTTCTAATCACGCCGGTGTGATTGTATTAAATATAGAAAATATTAATCGGCTATTTTTTCTCTTTTGGAAGCTCATTCAAAATCCACTTGGCTCAAAAATCTGAGGGGGCACGTGCCCCCTCACTTTGAATGGGCATGACGCCTCTGACCGTAAATAATGATAGCGTTTCATGTAATTAAAGAACATATAATTTTAATCCCAGTAAAGTACCCAGACACGTAACTGTACATTTAAATGCAGACAAATAAACACTATCTTAACTGTTTAGGCAGTTAGGCTAATCTCTTAAACGACATCGTAATGGTATTCTCGATAATCAATATCTTACCTTCATAGCCATGAACACATTTTTAAAATCTCATAAAATTTTAAAGCCTTTAACCTATTATTTCTCAACTCTGTGCAGTAAAATTCACATTATTAAATGTTCACTTTTCATTCATGAAGACGACATGAAGAAATGTGCCGAAAATGTGTCTCGACAAAAAATAAAGACTTTTTAAGATGAAAATGAAATTACCGTTATTTACAAGGAGATGGCAGCAGAGGATCAATCATTGGCTGCAGCTGCCATTTCAACTCCCTAGTTTTTTTCACGTCTTTTGATTTAGAAAATAAATATTATAAATTTAGTACTTTATCGCACTGAAGTATAAAGTATAGCAAGTGCAGGAAGTCACTTGTCATTTAAAGAAATAAATAAATAAGGCCAGACAACAGCTTACAACGCTGAATTATTTAAATACCTATATAGGTCAAACTAAATAAGTTGGTATAACAATTAAATAATGCATTCAATATTTTGAAATGTTTAGATCTAATTTAATAACTACATTGTTTAAGTTATGTCCAACACAGACTGCTGCTGTAATTTTGTTAGTCTGAATTTATGGCTCGTTTACACCGAGCGGTACGGGTCAGTACAGTACGGTACGGTACAATTCGGGATGGAACACACTGATCCAGCTTGCGTTTCCACTGCCAAGAGTACCCTTACTTGATAAAAGCGCAACAATAAGCACAACTCTGCGTCTTTTTGTTAAATGTCAGTTTTAATGAACAATAATAGCCATTATAAAAATATAAGTACAAAGTATAAGAGGCTTATATAAGAGGAAATAAAGACAAAAGCAAACAATTCAGTCAGACGTATGCTACAAAGTCAGCGCTGTACTACGGTAAAGTTCAAAATAGATATATAAAGTTAAACATAACTTTGCGCTCAGCCAAAATGATATGACCAGGAACAAATAACAGATTCGTGAGACCACGAATGCCTGTTAAATATACCCAAAACAAATTGTATCTCATGTTTATTCACTACAGAGACATCAGAGCCAGCGGCAAATGTCGGAAGGACTAGCCGAGTGTAAGGCTGCTCGAGGCGGATATATGAGCACTGAGCGTCCGATGATTGCCTGGAGCTCCGAAAGCTGCATAGCAAATTTTCAAATGGGCGCTATCTTTATAAATAAACTGCAGATTTGAGTTTTAAACAATTACATTTTCACCTGAAAAACTCTTAAAACTACATTTCATGACACAATATGGGGCAGTCATGGCCTAATGGATAGAGAGTCGAACTTGTAACTCGAAGGTCGCAGGTTCGAGTCTCAGGTCCGGCAGGGATTGTAGGTGGGGGGAGTGAATGTCCAACGCTCTCTGAGACCCTTGAATAAGGCACCGAACCCCCAACTGCTCCCCGGGCGCCGCAGCATTGGCCGCCCACTGCTCCGGGTGTGTGTTCACAGTGTGTTTGTGTGTGTGTTCACTTCTCACTGCTGTGTGTGTGCACTTGGATGGGTTAGATGCAGAGCACAAATTCCGAGTATGGGTCACCATACTTGGCCACACGTCACGTCCTTTCCTTTCCTTTCCCTTTCCAATAACAGTAATATTTTGAATATTACACGGGCTTTTGGGCAATGACAAGTCCACAAGAACAGACAAGAACGCATACTGAGAAACGGCTATTGTCTGAGTGAAAATATAAAATAAAAAAAAATACACTGTTATATTTTTTTTAGCATTTGCACACTCTGATGTAAATAAGCTGAACATTCATGGACAGCAGAGCGGAACGAGTGAAGGACAAGCTTTATCCCCTTGTATCACGCAAAGGTGACAATTCTAGTCAACCAATCAACGTTCTGCAGTGAGTTTAGCTCCACCCTTTTGGTACCCTTTGCTGGGCTATGTACCCCAACCTAAGGGAACTAAAAAAGTGGTACGGTACGGTTCGCTATTTTGGTACCATTCACAACTTCTGACAATGGAAACGGACATAATTGTGTACCGTACCGTACTGTACTGAACTGTACTGCTCAGTGGAAACGAGCCATTAGTCTGAATCACTTAATGCACAGCCCTATTTTGACATCGGCTCATCAGATGATTAATTCCATTGCCACTGTCAATCATAGCAATGACTCGCAGCATGATTTAACATATACCCTCACGTAAATTTAACATTCGCGTTTGTCATTCCTGAAACGGTATACGTGGACGTTTGGTCCACTTAGACAAACAAAACTTTTCTCCAAATTATGAATGAATTATGTAGAGAAACCGAGCAAAGGGCGCTCCCCTTATGGCACAGTACAGTTGACCGGAAATGACTGAGCCGGCTTATCTAAAACCAGGCAGTCATTTGCAAAGAGCTTGATTGGCAAGCGATCTGACCAGTCAGAAACCGGATATTATGTGCCACCGCTGCTATCTGCTATCTTGCCCGACAGCTACGGCCGGTCTCCATAGAAATCCATGTTAAAACGGGGTAAAAAAGATCCGACTGAATTGAAACTTTTTCAATATAACTAAATATAAATATGTGCGGAGGATTAAGCTGTGCTGTTGTTGGCTGCCACAGTAACGGTAATAAGCTAAGGAATTCCTTTAAAGTACTTGTTTTGCATACCAGAAAACCTGTCATGTCTGGCGCTGTATGCATGGCTTGCAGCGCTTAAGTTACAATACTGTATAGAGTTAAATAATAGAATGATAAGAGCACACATTTTAACATATCATTTTGTGGACAAAATCCTGTGAACTTCGCCCCGATTGGAAGCTGTATGCACATGTGCGCTCATCTGTTTTCAATGCAGCTAAGCTTGCGTCGCTTCATGTCATCTTCCCTCTCATTAAACTATGACAGTTCCTTTACTGCAAAAAGACGGTCATTGCAACACTGTAAAGTGATGAAACTCTGGCCTGTGTGCTTTTTTAAACTATTTACATAGGTTTCACGTTATATTGTTGGCTAGGAAAATATGTAAATGCGCATGCCCAGTAGCCGCAGCTGTATCCCTTCTAGAGAACTGGCCCCCCGACTGAGCCTGGTTTCTCCCAAGGTTTTTTCTCCATTCTGTCACAGATGGAGTTTTGGTTCCTTGCCGAAACTGAAAATTGAGTGCTTAATCTAATCATTTTTCATTATTGACAAACTATTTTCCTATTTTGATATAGCAAAGTTACTTTGACACAATCTGTATTGCTAAAAGCGCTATATAAATAAAGATGACTTGACTTAACCACAAATCAGACAGGAGTAGATTAACTTCGGTGGACTTACACTTGAAAAATGGTGTGTTCCGCAGTTGAAATAAAATACTTTCTGATGTTTATTCATGTTGATTTCATGCTTTACGTAAATATGAAAAGACGATAAGTTGACTAGTTTGAACTGAGGCAATACAGTGATCTGTCACGACACATTAAAGAGCCACAAAATGGTATTTATTGTTTGAATTTCTTTAAAAATGACAAAATTTGAAAGCAGAGAGTCCTGAGACCGTGTTTCATATCAGAAGCAACCCGCTCTGTCTTGTCTGTCGGTGTGTTGTCAGTTTCCTCTTTGCTCTGCGATGTATTTTTCACTGCGTGAGAACATGGTGTGACGTGTGAGAGCGGCATTGTTTGTCGGGGATAGCAACAGTAACTGAGGAGGGCGGGTCTTTGCAAATGGTCAATTACATTTGAGCCCCTGAAAATGGGGAGCTGTGTATAAAATTCCTACGCATTTTGTTATATTTTTTGTTCAACCCCTTGAATTAAAGCTTAAAGGGGTGGATCTCACAAATCAATCGTTTTGCCTCAGAAGACTTGGAATGTCAATACTTTTTGAATAAATTATGACAGTAGTTGTATCTGTCTGTTATATCTTGTGTTTTATTGACAAATGGAAAGGTTTAGGGGCAGGGGTTGGGTTACGTGCTCATAAATGTGTAAATAGTGTAATATAAATAAAACTGTTGTGACTGTTTACATCACCCCAAAAAAAAAAATAAATAAAAAAAAATAAAAAAATCACACCCCAACATATGCAATAATGGCAATATTATTACCCAATATATAATTTAATCATGACAATATAATTCCCAGTACCTTTTGCGTCGGCATATTGACGCCAAGGGTTTCTTATTTAACGCATTGGAGGACCCTGCAAGTCGACAAATTACGCTAAAGGGATACCCTGTGCGTCAAAAAGCAACACCAAAGGGGTCCTGACCAAGCGTCAATATATGTGACGAGTTGGGAGTAAGAACGTGTTGGCCAGCTGTGTCTTTAGAATGTTTTAGTGTCTTCTTGTAGCCAAATGATTTTCTCTCTACAGCTTTTGTGAGAGCTCTTTTAACTTGGCTATATTTGTTATTTAACTCTAGTACAGTGGTTCTCAAACTGGGGTACAGTGACGGAGGGGGTACGCGAACAAAATGCTGAGCTTTGGCATTCATTTAATTCTACCCCAACTTAAAGTAACATTAAAACCGAGCATGTATTTCTGACAAGCAAAATGCCGCTTCTAGTATAAAAACAGGAAAATGGGAGTGCCGTAAACAGTCAAATTACATCAAGATACCTCAACTTTTGCGGTCAAAACTGACTGCATTCACACAAACAGTGTGCGTATGATAGGATGCCCGCAGAGTATGCTGCTTCAGCAAATCGCGCTGCTGTTCATTTTATCTTCAAAGATTTGTAGCACTTATAGCTTGAAGAACAAACATTAACACAGACTACACATAGAGATCGATTTAAGAAACTCTTCAATACAGAAACATACCCTGTGTGAGTTATTGTTTATGTTTAAAATATTAGCAATAACGCAATTTTCCCTGAATATTCAAAAGATTGCAACTGTGACATTTCTTTTATATAACAGTTCAACTAAAAAGGTAATATTAAGTGAACATTTTACATTTTAAATGTAGCCTACATTTTAAACACAATATTGTCAATTATAGTTTGTTATATTTTACAATGAAATAATAACAGTTTCAACGAAATCCGCGACAACTGGTGTGTGTCTCCAAGCAACAACGGTGTTTCATTAGTGAAGGAATCTACAGCTTTGAACGAGTCGGAGAGTCAGTAATTAATAACCCATTCATAACTAGTCATTTGCTTCGTTACTGAATGAATGAATGAATGCGGTGATGCTTCGCTCATTAAGACAGTGACTTGCCGACACCTACTGGCGATTTTAGTTTTAAATCTACAAGTTTCACTTTGTTTTGCCATCATTTATTGCTTCATTTATTATATTAATAATATTCTTAACATGCCATTAAGTGTATGACATAAAACATGATATGCAATTAATAAGGCTAGAAAAACTTTGCCTCCATAAAGGTAAAAAAAATGTATCTGTAAATCAATTTAAGGGGGAAAATATTGTCCCTTAATGGAAAAGATGTGACTGCGGTCTAAGTGGGGGTACTCAGAAGAATGTTAAATGCCCCAGCGGGTACGCCACTGTAAAAAGTTTGAGAACCACTGCTCTAGTACATGTATGAGTAAATCTAATATACTGTATGTGTTACAGCTTAAGTTAATTCGGTTTTGTTAAGAGTGTTTCCAAAGGCTTAATTGTGTTTTAACTAGGGCTGTTTTTTTAATTTTTAATTTAACTGTCAAACACACACACACACACACACACCTGCAGCAGTGGGCAGCTATTTTTTCTGAAAGTCTTTTAGTTTTCATTTTATTCAAATGTTAAAAATGTCCCAACATTTCCGTAATTCGGGTTGTAAATCATTATAGTCTTTAAGGGGTTGAATAATTGTGATTGCAACTCTGTGTGTGTGTGTGTGTGTGTATATATATATATATATATATATATATATAGAAACATTTTTTTTCTTTCTTTCTTCTTGTTCTGATGTACGTTATAGAATTATCTGGGATATGGGTTCGGAGTATGCAGTGCATCCCATGTGTCTAGGTCTACATAAAATATGTTTATTGTGTTTTAACTGATTTTGACAACTTGACTTTACTCAAAAATATGTAAGAACGGTTTAAGAACTGCAAGTAAGAACTGTTTAAAGGCTGTGTTTGTTTGTGCTACTTACAGCATTTTTTAGGGTATATTCTGAGGTAATACTGTTGATTTCTTCAATAGTATATGAGGGCACATCCAGACCTGAGGGCTGACTGTCATTGATCATAAGCATCTGATAGTACTCTTCATTGGCTGTAAAAAAAAAGAAACATGCCAAGCTTACACAATAATAATAATAATATACAAAAATATACAAAATAGGGTTAAGTTATTGTGTTTGTGGTTATCTGACCTTTGACTTGTTTGACGCAGCGCATGGCATATCTGAGAGTGTGAAGTGTGCTTGCCCGGCCCTTGCTACGTTTGTCAGGAGGGAGGTGATATTTCAGCTCTTTTAAGGTCTTAAAAAGCTCCTTTTGAGTCTTGGCCTTTGCTGACTGTTCACTACTGCAGAGACAATACACATCCAAAATGACACTAGTATTAATCCTATTGTACCTAACTGCATTTCTTAAAAGTAAAACATTCTCTAACTTCCCAAATCAACACTCCCTCACTAGTTCAAAAAGAGGAGCTGACTGACTTCTTCATTAAGTGATTCAACTGTATTATAGCTATTTAATGCCTGTGGTTGTGTCACCTGCAGCCGCTGGTTGATGGGTTGTCTTGCTCTGAGCTGACCAAGCTGAACGCGTTGTTGCTACTGGGAGGGGAAAGACTCTGAGAGTTTGAGCTACGGAAGAAAAATAAGAGATGAAGAGAACAACAAATATAAGTGAGACAGACATAAAATGACTGGAGAATTTCTTACAAAGAGGTTACCAAATGCTTTATTTAATATTAGACTGCTTGTGTCAGGGTCTCAAACTAAAGGGGAGGGGGTGATAAGACAGAAAACAGAGAAACAACAACGTTTACCCAAGGACATAAAAAAATACTTCCTTTACTTCTTTGAATTTCTATCTTTTTCGTTATCTTCTTTAAAACACATCTGTCTTGGGTGGCTTGGTCACAACTGGACATACATTAGAGTAGGAAATACAGGAATATTAATACCACGTGTAAATGTCACTTGTTACATGCAGTGAGTTACTTCTAAGTTCTTACACAGTTGCTGCAGATGGTTTTAGATGAAACGCATGCTGGAGAAATTATTCTCTAAGCATTATTCATTGGTTCGTCCCCACCTGTCTCTAGTTAATTGTCTTGTTAAGTCCATGTGTATATATTCCCTCTGTTCAGCTCAGTTCAGTGTCTTCAATGTAAAGTTGGTTTGTGTTAATCCTTGTGTAGTTCTCCTGTGCCTTCCTATGTGTTTTAATTTAATAAAGTAAGACTGCTGCTAGCAGATCCTCTACTTGCTTCATTGCATTAAAAAAAAATGAACAGACAGCTCTCATTCAAACAGAGAGAGAAACATCACCTTTTCACAAAATTGTGTCAAATATATAGTCACAATTTTAAATGTGACATTTAATATAACATTAAACAACTGCATACTTAGTGCCTTTTCAAGGATTTTAATTTTAATTTCAGTAGGACTAAAACAATTTGTTTTGTTAAAATTCCTACACTCCTTTTAGCCAAAGGGTCTAAAATAGGTTTTGATCACAAATATTATATATTTCATTGTTTTGATAACAAACATTAAGAGTGAACAGAGGCCAGCACATCAGCCAGAGAGGACTAGGGATGCTACTCTATACTCAAAATGATTCTTCCTTGATGCCTAGTGTGATTAATAAACTTCAAATATTTAATTAAATAAATAGTGTGCATATGTTGCATGACAGAATCACATATCAGCATCTAATTTGTTATGGGAAGTTTAGTAAAGACTATTGTCAAACATAAAATGTGGAAAATGAAACTCAGGGCTTCACTCACTCTGATTTATGTGGATGCATGATATTCTTCAAATTGTGCTATCAATATTTTACTATTGTGTAGGTAGTTAAAATCTAATATAATAATAATAATAATGAAATTATTATAGTTACATTAGATTACATTATTAGTTATATTACACCTGTATCCGTTAGTGCTCTTTTTCTTCTTCTGGTTGAGTCTATGGCTGCACATAGAACCATAAGATAAAAAGTTAAGAAATTTGGCACACAGATAGAGGACAGCCTCAACATTAACCATAGCAAATTTGGAGTCTCTATCTCAAAGCTGACAGTGTCACCAACTGTCCAAATTGTACTCTTTTACTTTTATGCTAATAACTTTTGAACCATAAGGGCTAGAAACAAAATGATTTTTTTTTCTTTAATTCCTTGGCTCAGCCTGAATTTTCTGGAAAACCTTCTTTTTTTTTTTTCTTCAAACTCCTAGACCATTCCTCCGAATTTCATTAAAATCGAATCAGATCATCTTTAGACCATGCCAATAAAAAGTAATGAATTTCAAGTTAATTAGTCAAACCACTCTCAAATTACATGCGAAAGAATGACAAAAGAGCATGGGTGATTTTGCCAAAAAAAAAAAAAAAAAATTCATATCAGTCGATATCAATAAATGTCAAATTTTTATTTCTTTCCAAGTTTGAAGGCAGATTTTTGCTCCAATGTGAAAGTTGTACAAACCAGATGGTTAATTGTTGTTTTAAAATGTTCTTTATTATCAGAACATGACAAACACTTTGTTTTTGAATTCTTTACACTTTTCCAGTCATTTTTCCTCAACAAAATAATTATCTTAATAGAAAAAAAAAAAATTCTTAGTTCTGCATGTTCTAATGAGTAATATTGCTTAAAATCAAGAAACAGTTTGTGTTGCCTGATAATATTAATAATATAATGTCTCTTAGAAATACACATTTGATAGCAGCTCGAGTTAGGATGCAGATGTAGATTTATGTTCATTATAAAAATCAGTTATATCTGTAAAAATTGTAGCAATCTCTTTTTATATGGTGAAATTGAATTATTCTGACTGTTTGAATTGTTTTTTTTTAACCATTGGTCTTCCATAGTAGCATACATTTAGATCATGATAATCACAGTTAAAACCACAAATATAGCACCTCAATACCATGGTAAAAATGTAATAGGGCTTCTAGGTCTTTGTATGAAAAACAGTAGTCTAAATACATTTCGCATAAACACTATGATGGCGATTTGTAGATTGAAAAGCCTTCTGACAGCAGGGGGAGAGTGGGGACGGTTGCAACAGTTTTTGCATTTCTTTTAGTTTCTCAGAGACTGTTTGTATTAGAAAGCCAAAATTTAAATACAATAAAGCCACATCTGTCAGTTACTCACCCACATTGCTGCAACATGTGTACATATGATAATATACGTACACAATAGGGGACGGTTGCAACATTCATTAAAATGTAATTAAATCATTCTTAAATATTATTTTGCAATTTCTTTATTTTATTTGTGCACAGAGAGGGTCTTCAATAAGGTAAATTGGCTGTATAAAACCAAAGAATAGTAAATGAAAAAAAAACATTTAACACCCCAAAAAACAAGACATGCTTTTTTGGGGCGTTAAATACTGGCGCAATAGTAATTTGAGAGTGCAAACGTTAGTAAAACGCATTGTGTGATTCATTTGAAAACTCTCCTCCCATAAATTTGGCATCTTAAAGGGAAACTCCTTGAAATGCATATTCAATAAGGTCAGGCGCAAAAATAACTGTGTCCATGCCTTTTCAGCGCTAATTCTTCACTGCGCGTCTTTAGTAAAACCTGACAGTACAATTTTAATGCCAAAAGATGGTTTGCGCTGGCGCAAGCTGTTAGTAAAACTGGCCCTTGGTCATTTGCAAAGCCACAGACTTGGGGCAGTTCTTCATGAACGTAAGTATACAGGTGCATCTCAATAAATTAGAATGTCGTGGAAAAGTTCATTTATTTCAGTAATTCAACTCAAATTGTGAAACTCGTGTATTAAATAAATTCAGTGCACACAGACTGAAGTAGTTTAAGTCTTTGCTTCTTTTAATCGTGATGATTTAGGCTCACATTTAACAAAAACCCACCAATTCACTCAACAAATCAGAATACTTCATAAGACCAATAAAAAACATTTTTAGTGAATTGTTGACCTTCTGGAAAGTATGTTCATTTTACTGTATATGTACTCAATACTTGGTAGGGGCTCCTTTTGCTTTAATTACTGCCTCAATTCGGGGTGGCATGGAGGTGATCAGTTTGTGGCACTGCTGAGGTGGTATGGAAGCCCAGGTTGCTTTGATAGCGGCCTTCAGATCATCTGCATTGTTGGGTTTGGTGTCTCTCATCTTCCGCTTGACAATACCCCATAGATTCTCTATGGGGTTCAGGTCAGGTGAGTTTGCTGGCCAATCAAGCACAGTAACACCATGATCATTGAACCTGTTTTTGGTACCTTTGGCAGTGTGGGCAGGTGCCAAGTCCTGCTGGAAAATGAAATCAGCATCTCCATAAAGCTTGTCAGCATAAGGAAGCATGAAGTGCTCTAAAATCTCCTGGTAGATGGCTGCGTTGACTGTGGACTTCAGAAAACACAGTGGCCCAACACCAGCAGATGACATGGCAGCCCAAATCATCACTGACTGTGAAAACTTCACACTGGACTTCAAGCAATATGGATTCTGTGCCTCTCCACTCTTCCTCCAGACTCTGGGACCTTGATTTCCAGATGAAATGCAAAATTTACTTTCATCTGAAAAGAGGACTTTGGACCACGGAGCAACAGTCCAGTTCTTTTTCTCCACAGCCCAGGTAAGACGCTTCTGACGTTGTCTCTGGTTCAGAAGTGGCTTGGTAGCCCTTTTCCTGAAGACGTCTGAGTGTGGTGACTTTTGATGCACTGACTCCAGCTTCAGTTCACTCCTTGTGAAGCTCTCACAAGTGTTTGAATCAGCTTTGCTTGGCTGTATTCTCAAGCTTGTTGTCATCCCCGTTGCTTGTGCACCTTTTCCTACCCAAATTCTTCCTTCCAGTCAACTTTGCTTTGATACAGCACTCTGTAAACAGCCACACATTTCTGTAATGACCTTCTGTGACTTACCCTCTTTATGGAGGGTGTCAATGTTTGTTTTCTGGATCACTGCCAAGTCAGCAGTCTTCCCCATTATTGTGATTTCAAAGAACAAGAGATACCCAGAATTTATACTGTATGGATGGTCATTTATTGAAACTCAAATGTAAATATTCTAATATTTTGACATACTGATTTTTGACTTTCATGGCTGTAAGCTCTAATCCCATCAAAATTAAAACAAAAAAAAAAACTTTTGAAATGTTTTATTTTACATGCAATGAATCTAAAATATATGAAAGTTTCACTTTTTGAAATAACTTAAAAGAAAAAATTAACTTTTTCACGACATTCTAATTTATTGAGATGCACCTGTAAGTTAATTCGTGGATCCACGTTAAGATAATTTAAGGTGATAAATAATAACGTGAACGCCAATGTTACGTTTAAAACGTAAACATGATGCATACGTCAAACAGGTTGCTTTATATGTTGAAATTGTGTCTGTTGTTCTGCTGTTTTATATATTTGTTTTTATTGAAAATGTGACAAAAAAATGAAAAATATGACAGAAGACATGACAGAAAATATAGAAAAACAAACAAACAGCAACCACAATAACTATAACAAAAAGAAATATACCAAAATTAAAGAGAAATATATGAATACATATAGAATGTGCAACGCAAACATATTCCACAGCTTGTCAATATATGAGAGAAGAGCATCTAAAAAAAAAATAAACAAAATAAATTTATAATGAATACTACTAATAATACGACTAGTAGTAATGATATCCAGTTTTGACATTTAAATATAGTATATAGACACACTTCTTATAAAATATACACTGTGTACAATTTTACTGTAGTTTGCATTATATTTTTGTGACCGGTTGATGCTTCTGTGAAAGACTGCATTCTATTTCCATCATGGATCACTGGATGGTTTGTGTAAGAATGTCAGTATTGATGAATGTCAGATAATAGATGTCAGTATTTTGATTTTGCATCCAAAGCTTAAAAAAAAAAGAAAAAAAAAGGGAGGGTTTTTTTTCCTTCTTGATTCGCTATGCAAGCGTGTTTTAAGTGATGGCAGATACAGTCAAGTGTACAAGTCTTCAACATACAAGTTCAGTAGTTCATGTTCAGAAGTACCAGTTGAGTTTATATGATGTGTATATTACAATTTACATTGAAAATGACATCAGTTATATTTAAAACAAAACAAAACAAAAACAAATTAAAATGTCTAAACAATTAGTGTTTGACTTTCAGTATGCCTGGTACATTGCTGTGGGGGTTTTGACTTTTCAGAGGCAAGTCTTTCCATCTTTGCTTAACACTTTTTGCAAGCCAGTATAAAAACAGATTTTTTTTTTTTTAACATCATAGTAATGATTGCTTTTTTGAAACAGTCTAATATGCCAAGCATAAGAAGACGGTGGTGTGCACTCCTACTTGAAGGCTCAGGGTATACATTAAGTCTTTTATAAATTTAAAGTGATGACATTTAGCATTTTATAAATCTTTTTTTTTTTCCAGCCATGGACCCAACAGAAAGCCTTCCTGATGTATGATTGAATATTGTGAAGTATTTCACTAACCTAGTTTTTTTGTTGTTGTAATTTTGCATTTAAAATAGCTTTGCCATTTTGTCATTCTTCAATTTAGCTACCGTCAGAACTGCTAAGACTACTAGATTCTTGCAGATGTTGTGAATGAAGGCAGCGATGGAGCTGTTCTCACACTGTCACTGTGCAGAAAGTTTTATGACATTGCCAGCCATCAGGCTTTTCAACTCACCTGGTGTGATGGGTGTGGATGCATCTACAAAAACAGCACTGGATACTGTGGCATCAGAAAAAAGGGACTGTTCACAGCGTTCTATTCCAACAGAGAGTTTGATGGCTTCTGTTCTATGGACCGCTGCTACAGCATGGTTGAATAAAAGGATGGATAATGGATTTGGGTGGCATTTTTTGTATTTATTTATTTATTTTTTTTACTTGTGTAGACAAGCCCTTGACAACTGAAACTGAATAAATATTGTATTGTCTAAAATTGTGTCTGTTTGCCAAATTGGTTAATGCCACTTAACATAGGGTTATTAAACAGTACTCATCCTTCTCCTGATTATTATTATTATTATTATTATTATTGTGTTGAGTGTTTTATCAAACATATATGTTTGTCCTTATGAGGCAAAACATTCTGAATTTGCATGCACTTTTAGTAAAAGTACAGAAAAATGGTAAAGCATTGTTCAAAACAGATGAAATTACTGATTCTATAAATAATAAATAAATGATTATATTTAATATAATAATTATACTAAGTATAAGTATACGCGAATACTAAAAATAAATACATAAAATTATGAAAATGTGTGTGGTTGTGTGTGTTAATGCACATTAATGTGTTAATGTGTGTTTATTTTTGTTGTCAGTATTTTAATAGTATTTAATGATTATGAACATAAAATCATTACAAAAATTAATAATACACCATAGATGAAACCACAAAGCTGACGCGGATGTATGTATAAATTACAATATAAAATCATTTTAAGTGTTATTGCTATTAAAACAAAGTATATGTAATATAAACGTACATATGTGACGAAGATGTTTTTGCAACATCTCCAAATCTCACGCGCAGTGTCGTTCACTCCTTCCACTCAACTGCCATGCACTATATAGGCCTAGGGATTAGTGAATGAGTGAGCGATTTCGGACTCAGCTAATCTCTGCTGCAGCTACCGGAAACGAACAATGAAATTCATTTTCTACCTATTGGATTGTGTTTTATTAACGTCTACACCTACCCCAACCCTAAACTACCCCTTACAATAATGAAAAAAATAGTAATCATTGTTGTACAGTGTGACAAAAATTACGCTGTATGGATGTGCGCATGCCCAGTAGCACCATACTTATCCCTTCTAGAAGATACCCGTCTGCTTGGATCCGAGCGGCGTGCTTCAAAATACTAGCGCTCTTTCGTTCCGCCTTTGCCGCATAAACATTATATCGACCATTTATCGAACTCTTGTTATCATTCATCGAGGGAATTTATATCGCGCGATAATTATCGTTTTCGACAAATTATATAGTCTTTGTTATTGATTTATCGCCCAGCCCTACGAGGTTATATTGCTGCAATGATTTAGCATGTTCAAACCAAACTTGCCCTGCGTCTCAATGTGCATACTATCTACCCTATCTGCCCTAAATAGTATCGAAAATTAAATGACTAATATCACACAGAATTTAGGATGGATAGTGTGCACATTGGGACGCAGACTTGGTGTGTTACTACACAACCATGACCTGAGGGTCCCTGCACAGCCTCAGCACAGTACCACCTACCTAGTGGTCTGGTCAGGACATATGAAAAAATGGCTTTTTTGCTTATAACTTCTGAATGGTTTGGTCAAAAACCACGAGACAGTCGGCATCCAATTTCCCCATGATGGCTGTTGGCCATTTTGAATTTAGACGTAAAGTGCTATATTTTACGTACGCATTAGTGTATCATTACACATCGGTATATGTCACTAAGTTAATGAAAAAGTTTTGGACAAAAATTATAATGAAATTGCAATAGCTTTCATTAGTTTTGTCTATTTTTACCTAGTGATTCCATAAACCGTATCTAGAACAATGATACCAAATATACCATAATCAGATGAACTTCCTGTGCATCATTTGGAATTTCTTTCACAGCACCACCTATTGGTCAAAAGTGATAAGCAATTAAACCAACAAGTGATTGTATTATAATTTTTTAACATTTTGCCCTAAAATCAACATATATATTTTATTACTAATTTTTTTAAGTTGGCCTGATGTTCCCTGCCATACTTGCTTAGTTCCACATTTTGCCTCTGCAGCTCTTGGCCCTTTAATTATTGCTTGCAGCCATAGTCACTTTTATTATTAAGCAATAACATACAAGCAAGCATGCTGTTGTGCTGAATATCTCCGGCCACGGCAGCATCACACCAAAGGTAAATAACTAGGACGGTCGATTTAACACATTAATTAGATGCAGTTAATTATGGAAAAAGTAACACATTAAAACTATTAATGCATTTAACACACAACATCATCCATTGCATGCAGTTGTTGATGAACATGACGCTGGACAATGACTGACTAGAATGCAGTCATATGCTCCTAAAATTCAAGATATGAGGGCAAAAAGGGTAAGATATAAGGTCCCTTCCTTGTATTGGTTTTTGTCTTACACTTCTATCATATGATATAGTTTAGCAATATCACTGTTTTTCCTCAAATATCTGCACGACTGCAAATGTGACATTGACTGTTGTTCACAGCGATGCTGCATATCAGACTGCTCTTCCAGGTAACTTAAACTGGCATTATCACACCACAGACTCGCACTCTCAATTTATACAAATGCAACTGGTACGATCATGCATCTCAACAATCAATTGTATTATGTTACACATTGATATCAACACATTATGTTACAGATTGATAAACGTCTTGTATCCCCTCACCTCTTGTTACTCCCCGATGACGTCATGATTGCAGAATCTTTTTCGTTTCCACTGGAACTCCCCACAGACTCATTTCCGTGTGATTCATTACTATGGGACTCATTACTGTGAGATTCTGTGCCACTTCCACTAGAGCCACT
Organism: Tor tambroides; assembly: GCA_021397915.2. NCBI lineage: Eukaryota > Metazoa > Chordata > Actinopteri > Cypriniformes > Cyprinidae > Tor > Tor tambroides. The sequence goes on along the minus strand of JAFVLL020030153.1, from coordinate 161,156 downwards.
TCCGCCCATCTCCATGTCCTCATGCATCTGTGTTTGAGGCCTCGGAGAAGTGGGTGCGTCATGACTGCTGTCACTCCCCTCAGAGGCCCCGCCCATGTGGTGCAGGTGAGACATGGAGCCACAAGGAGATTCAGATTCCCCTTCCTCAGACATGTCCCTGTACAGGTAAGGCTTTGTCTCTGGCTCACCTGACATGGACAAGGTCAAGCTTTACATTTCAGGTCAAAGGTCCCCTGACCCAATTACATGTTGTAGCTGTGAAAACAAATGGTAAGATAAGGTAAATGCATTAAAGCTTTTTTTTTTTTTTTTTAATTATGCAAGTTATAAAATGCAAATGCATGTAATAATGCTATTTTTGGCTCATAAACTGAAATACACTTCCATCTCCATGATAGTCAATGACAGGATGTTCATTTTTCTCTCTGGATCTATTAATTTACTGAAAAAATACATTAAAAAAGCAATTCATGCATACAATGACAAATACACCTATTTTATGATACGCATGTTTTAAATTTCTCAGTAAAAACTAATGTCAGGGTGATACAGACCCTCACAACTGTAATAATTAATGCAGTGCTGCTAGAAAGTTATTCCAAAATTATTTAGTCACAGTGCCTTTATTTTTCAGGATTAAGAGTGAATCGTTTGTTCAGATTCTGTATTGTTATACAAGTGATAAAGATGTTGTGAAAGATATGATGAAATTTATAAAATCTTTTAAAAGTTTTACCCCAGTTTTAAGTTACATAATGAGACCATTTATTCATTAATTTTCATATTCTGAAATATTAAAATGCAGTTTTTTTATATTTGTAAATGTAGTTTGTAGGAGTTAATCAAAAGGTATTTATCATTTAATGGAAAAAAAAAAACTTGGAATACAATGTTTAAAATTCAAAAGCATCAATTGCCCAGTCTCCCCTAGTTACCTAATACAAGATATATATATATATATATATATATATATATATAGATAGATATAGATATAGATATATATATTCATTCATTGTTCATTGATATTTAAAAAGCATAAAAATATATTGCTGGTCAAGCATCCATATTTTACAACAATTGAAAGCCTTGGGAATGTAACGTTAAAACGTTCAATATAAAAACAGTTTCTTGCATGCGTTTGGGCTGAGCTTGCAATTGACGTGTACGTGAAGAATTGAAACTATTAATATCAATGCAAATATAATCTCGACGAACACTAGCCACGAAAACATTAGCACTCTTGTAAATATGGTTATATATTTAATACATTTGTTTTATTTTCAGCCCAAACTCCCTCCCCGTCCGCCTTTCTATTCACACGTTGACCTGCAATGCACTGCACGGTACACTGACACAGTTATGTAAAAAGTCGTGCTACCACCGACATAATTCGTTTTATGATCTTCTTAATTGGCATACATGTTCTAATAAGGGGAAAACGCATATAATATTGTATTTATAATGTATTTTAATCATTACAACTCCAAAATGTAGGAAATGTACAAAACAGAAGGATTAGAACATTCCGCGCATGCGCAGTACGCGAGAGGTTATGCAACAGACTTTTTTTGTTGTTGTTTAAAGCCAACACTGAGAAAATTAAGTAGTCTAATGTCACAAACCAGCAAGAGCACGCTTGATTCACGATCCAGGTCTTTGGTAATATCAGTGTTGTCTCGGCTTACCTTTGTCACCGCGAGGCACATAAGAATCCCGGTATACTTTACAATATTTCACCGGTCCTTATCACCGCTGAAAGCTGTGGATCACGCTCTGACCTCAATTTTGGCTCCTCCCCTTCTAACTTCCTATTTGCTGCAACACTAGGGTTCCCATGGAAAACACTACCTAGTGACGTCAATCCGCGCTGGTTGGTGTAGGACTCCGCCAGTGTCTTTATATAAATCGTGAAGTCGTGCACGTGGATTCCCATGCTGATGCTACGATCGTGGAAAGTAAAGTAACTGTATGGTTCGAATTGACGGTAACGTTACTACGTTATATAAAGACAAAATATAATTGCTTATTCTAAGTACAAATGCACCCAGTTTCATTGAGTACAGTGATTTTTTCCCCCTCATTTTTTTTTTTTTTAATTCAGTGATCATAGGCTACGCGAACAACATCTGCATTTTAGTTGTCCTGTCTAACTTAACTACAGTCGTTTTACGCTGCTTTCTTTAGCCTATTAGACATAATTTGATTAACCTGTTTTGGACGTTATATAAAGACACAATATAATCATATATATAAAAGACACAATATAATTAGTGCATTCTAAGTACATGCACTCAGTTTCATTTAATACAGTGATTTTCTTCCCTATTTATTTATTTATTTTTTAATTCAGTGATCATAGGCTACTTGAACAACGCATCTACATTATAGTTGTCATGTCTAACTTAACTACATAACTACGGTCGTTTTATGCTGCTTTCTTTATTAGACATAACTTTTTGATTAACCTGTTTTGGAAGTTTCTGGTACTGTGCACTGATGCACATTTCGTTAAGGCTGGCTTACATTGTAACGGCACAGGGGTCCCACCCACTGACCCACATACACAAGGCTCGCTGGCTGTGTCCCATCTTTGACAGAATTAAATGCAAACATCCGATTATGCATTGGATGATTGCCTAAGCACTAATTCGAGGAACTGTGATTTATCATTGTCATGGAAACTAGAATGTATAAACTTTAATTAAACAATTTAATAGTAAAAATAAATTTATACCTGTATGATATTACGCCATACCCACATAGGACCAGTGGTTAGGCACCATCTTCCGGCGAGACTTGAGACTTTTCCTACTACTTGTTTCACTTCTGTTTCAGTTTTTATAACCATTTCTTACTATATGTTAGTAAGTTGTTGTTGCTGTTTTTAAAACAAGTATGTTTGGCTCAGTGTTGATGTCTGTATTGGTTGTTTATTAACTTATAGTTTTATTTAATTTTAGTTATTTTAGTACTTCATACTACATGGAAATGAAATAATATATATATTGCATTTATTTTTATATGTATGTATATGTATATGTGTGTGGCTGTACATACACGTCGTTGTTTTTTGGTGTTTGGCTTAGTGTTATGTTAGAAGCATTATTATACTCATACCTTTTGTTGTTTTAATATTTTAAATTGTTTTCAGCTTTACTTTTTTTGTTTTCATTTAAATGTTTAGTTTTTGAAATGTTGTATGCATTTTTCATTTTTATTTAATTTCCTTATTTTCTTAAATGTGTGTGTTTATATAGTATTAACAGAGTTTTGACTTTAGTTTGTTACTTTTTCTTATTTGTAAGTCGCTTTGGATAAAAGCGTCTGCTAAATGACTAAAAGTAAGTAAGTAAAAGTAAATTTATTCAGCACGAACCTCACAGTGCATTATGGGTATTCACTCGTTATTACAGTGCATTATGGGACTGAATGAGTGCACTCGATAAATGTCCACTGTGGTTTTGGACACCACTACAAATGTCTGTAGCCTACTCTCAAAATGTGCCATATTTAAAGGTATAGGGGGCAATTTCGAACACAGCCTCTGTCTCTCTTATCTGACACAGTCCGTTCAGTCCATGGAGCTGAGAACCACTGCTGTATACAGTACAGTGTATACAAAAAGTATTCAAACCTTTTTCATGTTTTGTTGTTTTACAGCAATAATCAGGGTTTAATTTAGGTAAAGCTTCAGAGGATGTAAGGGTATTTTTCATGAGGATCATGAACTGTGGACATGACTGATAAAAAAGTGGAGACATAAAATTGTTCTTTATATATTGATATAAATATTTTTAATTAAACTCACAAAAATGACATTTCCAGTCTCATGTGTTGAACAAAATATATTTTCACACTTTTGTCCAGGTCTGTGTAAATAAATGTATTAACGGGTAGTTGCACATAATAGAGACATTGGTTGGTCTGTACCTAGAACGGTTCAGTTCACTCAAAAAGTTACTAACCCTCATGCTTCCTATAAGTTGATGGGGTCCAAAAGTTTCAAAAAGGACTAGCTACATAAAAATAATCCTTAACTGCAGTGGTTTAATTTGATTTTGGACCAAACTCTAAAACGGTTTTGAACTTTTTTTCAATAATTTATTTTTTTCTAAATCAAATTGAAATTATAAAAGGAGAGTTCAATGGAAACAACTTTAATAGTATTTCTATAAAATGGGCAAGACAGAGCAAAGCCTGTATTAAAAGTTTCAGTGAAATCAAAGGCCATCAGTGTAACATACAGCAGCATGAGCGTGCACACACTCTCAAAATAGGTTTACAGTTGCACTTTTACATTTGCATATTGCACTAAGGCATCGAGACATCTTCTAATATAGCATAAGGAGTAGGGCCAATGGACATTCGAGTATAACCTGTTCTAGTGTAAAATGAAATTTATTTGATAGGCACAAATCTTACTCTCTCATATACCACAACAGCACAGGAAATGAACGCGTCGTTCTCTGGAATGTTGGTCCTAGAATCTTTGCATTGCTCTTAATAATCTCATTATATCACAGTACAGACTTTCTCCCCATTCACACATATAGATATTCAGTGTAAAAATAACATGCTCAGTGCATTAATACATCCCTAGTCACACAGCCAAAAAGAGAAGCAGCACTAGAGACAGCATGTTATGTGTAGTATATATATATAAAAAAAACAAAAAAAAACATGGATAATTACTCTGTGCTTTACAATATAGGCATTAATCAGTAATTACTACTGCCTGAGCTGTCAGTAGACAGTAGCTGTCATGACAGTTAGACCTCCCCTTTTTGGTCCTCTGAGTCTTTTGTGCAGATATTCTGAATAAACAGGCAGTTGAAATTGTGAGTTTTAATATGCAGGCATATAGTAAAGCCCATATAAATTTGTGAATTACTCTTAAAATAACAGGCACCAAAAATGAGCAATTTTCCTGGTCTAAACCATTAAACACCGGGTTTGGCTACAATGCTGTGCTAACATATAGAATTTTTTTTATGGCTAGCACCAAAGAACAAACTACATGAGCTTTTCTCAACACATAGAGGAAAGGAAGATTCTTCATCTACACAGCGTTTGTTCAAAGTGATCCTCATTGAATATCTGTGTGAAGCCATCTCATTTTTTAATTACAGCCATTTCTGTTATATATAAAGTAGTACTGTGGTATATAGGAACAGTGCTGCACTATCACAACATTTAAAACTCATCAAATATTTACACCTATAACATGATTCCAGTGTTTTTAAGACTATTCCTCATAATAAAGTAGTCTGGCACATACAGTAAAAAAAAAAAAAAAAAAGTTTCTTGTGCAGTGAGGCACATGTTTACCTTTTGGTATGATAAGATGCACTTTCTCTAAGCTTGTGCTTTGATTTGTCCGTTTTCAAAAGTCTATGAGTCCCAACATGTTAACATGGTTGTACAATAAACATCTTCTTTCTGGATGGCCAAAACTTGCGTTGGTGTGCCGTGTTTTAGGGACTCCCGTTTCTCTCTAGAAGGATGTGCTGGAGTTACGTATTGTTTGACTTTTCAGTGGAGGAAGAAAAAGCTGAAATTTTCTCTTTTGTTACCTTGCATAAGGCAGTTATATCCGATGTCAAGCAAGGGTTTCTATGGTTCTCCTGTGGTCAGAGGCAGCTGATATTCAACAGAATGAAGAAAGCGTAGAAGCTTACAAGTTTTTCATTTATTCCTGCAGACTCCAGACCTTTGAAGATCACTTAGATCCATGCGATTTGGCCATCGATTTCATAAGATCATAAATAAGTTGTATATCACTGTTTTGCTGCACTTAATAGTGCTTTATGGTGAACCCTGACTTCAGTTTGGAGCCTGATGTTGTGTTTCCCTCGGTTTATGAAGGGTGAGCCACAATGTGGGCCATCCAGTTGACTTTGGTGGTCCAACTCTCTCGCAGAGCTTCATCAAACTTCTGCCGGAACTGTTTGAGGGCCTCCTCATCAGTTTTACCTAATGCCAGAGAGTCCTGGAAGACATAAACATACAACTGGTGTCATTATGTATATGCAATTATTTTATTTTCTAAATCCCCACTTTTAACACAGCTATGCATTAACCTAAATTGATGTTCATTATGTTCTCTGTCCCTTTTTTGCAGGACACTAACTCAAAAATATAAACAATTAGAGACATATGACAGGTATATAAACAAAGGTTCAGATCGACATAGTAGCATATTATATATAACTGGCAGGGCAATTGGGCATGAGTTTTTTTTTTTGGTTTGTTTGTTTGTTTGTTTTTTTTACAAAGAAAATTGCTTCTTTGCCTCCACCTCTCTTCTCCACCCCCTTTTCTTTCCACTCTCTTCTCCCTCCCAACCTTCCTGCCAGCAAAGGTGGAGACAGTAAGAGAGATGATGATGATAATACTAACAATGGGTCTCATTCATGAAACACGAGCAGAACGAATTTTTGTGTAAATCGTTCGTAAAGCCGTTCTGACGTAAATTTTCGGATTCATAAAAATGTTCGTATTTTCAAAACGTTAGTTGCTACGAAAGAAATTTACACCTGCTCCCTACCACGTGTAAATGGTGCGTAAAACGTTCTGTGTTCTTTTTGGCAAACTGATGACACTGAATTTTGATGCACTGCCATTATAATATTTTACAAGTTCGTTTGCTCTGTTTTTTGTTTTTGTAGCTGAGAGTTGATAAACTGTTTAGCTCCGGTTTAGCTTTGGGTAGAACGCAGCGCTTGTCACTGTTACTTTTTACCCAGCCGTCCAATCAATGGAGGAGGGGCGGGACAAATACTACACCAACCAATCATCCAACAACATTAGAGAAGTTAATATTACTGGTTACTGCATTTTTATATTCAGTAATATTCTTCAAAATGAGATACTAGTAATACGTTACTGCCGTGGATATTCCACTTCATAGCAACCAAATCCACAGCTGGAAAAACCTTTTTTTACAGTCTATGGGAAAAACGCTATGGCACCAAAGCGTTTTCAAGCGCCACCAGCTGGCCGTTTTCAGAAGAGCACCTGTCATTTTTCAGGTGGCTAAAAACGCTTTGGTGGACACACGTTATTGAATATTTATTGTTAGCCATATGGCCTATTAGTCTTTTTTGCATTTATGCAATATACTGGAGCCAAACTTGAGAAAGTAGACCAGAATATTCCACTGCGTTCATGGACACGGAATTTGCGTAGCTGTAGTCATAGGCGGGGATTTGTGAATGAGCGTGCACGAGCGCCCTATTTACGAATGATTGGAATTCAATAACATACGCATGTTTAACTATCAAATCGGACGTTTACGAAGCATTTGTGAATCCAGAGGAGAGTTTTCGGGAAGGTCTGTTTTACGCGCAAATTACTCGGAATTTACTCCTATATTTACGAATGTTTCATGAATGAGGCCCAATGTCTTTAAAGTTGGAAGTGAGAGAAAATAAATAAATATATGAATACATAAAGACAAGATGGTATGGTAGTAATATGAGCAATAATGTATTTATGATTAACAGAATTTACACACTGAGGTACTTTAAGCACTGCAAGGTATTTTTCACATACACATGCATACAGTATTATGAGGCATGAATAAGCTTGCAGTGAACTTGCAATAAGCTTGCAGTGCAGCTGTCTTGAGTGCAAGTTACTAGGCCCATTTTAAATATCTTGTGTTGTGTAATGTGTGTTCTGTGTAAGATTTTATACTGGATCAGTTGTATTAGTTATGTTGAATGTATTTCTTTAGTTTTCAGAATTTCTGATCTGTGGTGATGAAATGAAAGTGTATAATTTTACTGAATTACTAATGTTTTTGTTGTGTTCTAAAAGTGATGGTTGTTCTATGGTCCGATCTTTAATTGTTTCTTTGATTTCATTCAACTGAATTTTGATTTGTAAGTAATAGTAATCATAAACTAGTATTGTTCTTTACCCAATGATGATGCAAATGTGTAATAACTGAGATAGCTAAGATTAGTAAGTAGTGATTTGTTGATAATTAAGTCAGGGTCTTTTGAAATGATTTCAGGTGTATTGAAGGATTCATATTTTTCCCCATTAAAATCTGCACTAATTGCACTATTTAATGAGGTAAACCATTTCTTGGGTGGCTGCACTGGAGTCATGTAAATAAATAATTAATAATATAAACAAAGTACACATTTTTACTTGCAATACAGCATATGATGGAGAGATATTTGTGCATTCAACAAATTAAATCATCTTGTATCATATTTCTTATAGCAGAACGAAGCTGAGTTTAAATAGGTAGAAAAGGTTAGATCTAATCAACGTGTAAATACAAGTATCATTTCCCATATAGTATACAGAATATACTAAACAATAAAGACTTAAAATATAAGCTTTCTTTAGATGCAGCATCTGTATATACAAGTGTAAATGCTTTCAACATGCAATGAATGCAACATAAAATCCCTAAAAAATTTTAAATGCTTGACATAGCTGTTTACTATATTTGTAGACAACATGGTCAAGTTTGAAAATGACCAGAAAGTACCATCATTTCTGTAAAGTTGACCATCAATATACAGTTTGTGTACAGTATGGTCTACTCTCTTTTTTTGCATATTAAAAATTTGATGTTAATTTACTCAACCTCAGGCCATTTCCAGCTGTTGTGGTTTTTGCAAAGAAAAGATTTTCAGTGAACTGGTAAAATTTCTGTTCCTCATACAAATCTATGATATGACCCGGACATATATGTTTATATTATTTTTATGGTGCTTTTTCAGTCATTTTGGAGCTTTGACAACCCCATTACTTTTTATTTACCATTTCATGGAACAGAATAGGCTTTGCATTTGCATTGAAACGTCATATGGGTTCACTTAATCTGAGAATGAACAAAATTACAATTCTCATTTTCATATTGCACTGGACATGTCTTTACCTTTAAATATTGGATATCTTTGACAGAAGTAAGCTCTGGCAGGCCTGCTGTGAGCATCAGAGCAAAGAGTGTGATGAACAGATTTCCATTCTTTCTCAGTATCAGATACGCCTCCTCACAGTATTGCCTAAAACTACACACATATACAAAGCACTGTTAAATTAGCATCCTATATCATTAGAAATGATGAAAAAGTGAAATGATGTACAAATTGTGCATTAAGAGTGAGCGAGATAATACGAAACACAAAAAGTCAGTTTTTCACTAACTTTCCAAATTTCTCGGTGTTGCCTGTTTTTCCCTGTTGAATCACATGGATGAAGTCATGTGTGAGGATGAAAGGAACACGCTCACGCTTGATCCCAAACTTGGACTTAAAGTTTCCTAAGATATGGCCAAAGTCTATGTGGAAGAGCTGAATCACACACACACACACACACACACATTAAATAAATAATAAATATCAATGTGATAAATATCTTGTTAATCTAAAAAAATAATCAAATTTCATTTTTAACTATTTTAATCAACAGAAGACCAAGAAAGATCAAGTAAGAGTGCCATTTTGTAGCAGCATATAACTTCTGGAAACATTACTTTCACGTGGCTTCAAGTATAGAGCGGTTTTTCAACTTACCTGCCCTGTACTGCGAACCATGATGTTGTCACTGTGCCGATCACCAATGCCCAAGACATAGGTGGCAACACAATAACCAGCACACGACAGAGTGAACTCCTCAATGGCTTTGTCCAAAGCATCTCTGTCAACACATCACATCACAAATTAGTTTTGACTCAAACAGCAACTATATTTAATAAGAACACGACTACTGTCACTTGTGATATAAAATTTTATATTGCCAAGAACTGCTAGGATGCTAGAGCTAGACAAGATTGTTTTGCAACATCAAGCTATACCACTCAGAATAAATGATCTTTAGTAAAACTGAAATTCACAATAAGAGATGGCAACCACATGAAGGCTGCTAATCAAAAGATTCAGAGGTTAATATTGTTAAAAAATGATTGCTTTCCATTACAATTTGCATGCATATTTATGTTATGATGGCAAATTAAACAAAACTGTAAAAAATTGTACACAATATTCACTCAATTCACAAAAATATTGAAAAACAGATAACTACTATATTCAGATAATCAAAAACTGTTCATGTGAGACATTATAGTCTACAACATGTCAAACTCACCCAGAGTTCTTGTCTTTAAGCCAGTTCAGTAGAGCATCTTTATTGAAGGCAGCGGCGGCGGCCATGTTGCTGCTTGTTTTTTGGATGTTCGCAATGGTATCAGCTGATGACACAACCTCAATCAGACCAGAGTGATCTCCTGTCGCCAAGCAACCATAAGGCACAATTCTACAAGACATTTATGAAAAAGGAAGAAAAAAATATAAATATAATTTGAAAAAACACTGCGTAAAAAGATTTGATGCAGTGTGCACAGATCTAAATGTAATTCCGCAAATGGACACTTTTCATAATTTTACAATTTATTTTAATCTTGAGAGCAGTAATAGATTTTGTTCAGTTGTGCAGGGGCATTTTTTTGCTCCTTTATTTTGAATTTGTGAGGCATTTTTGCTACTTATTTTCCAACTCTGCACATCATGTTTGTGGCATTGTTTCTAATGTCAACAGGGAAGGGAAGGAAAGGGAAGTGGTGTGGTGTGGTGACCCATACTCGAAATTTGTGCTCTGCATTTAACCCATCTAAGTGTACACACACAGTAGTGAACATACACCTGGAGCAGAGGGCAGCCAATGCTGCGGCGCCCGGGGAGCAGTTGGGGGTTCGGTGCCTTGCTCAAGGGTCTCACCTCAGTCGTGGTATTGAGGGTGGAGAGAGTGCTGGTTATTCACTCCCCCCACCTACAATCCCTGCCGGACCTGAGACTCGAACCCACGACCTTCGGGTTACAAGTCCGACTCTCTATCCATTAGGCCACGACTGCCCCGGTCGTGGCATTCAAGAACAAGAATTTAATTGTTAGGTTTATAAATCTAACGCAAAGACATCTGTAGTGTGCTTCCAAATCTAGTTTCAGTGATTGAGGACAAAATATTCTGAATATTAAGTGTGAAGTAATGGAAAAGGGGCATCACAACTCAAAACTAGTTTGATTGAATATGTTTTTGGGCACAAGTCAATTAAACAATGTTCAGTGGTGAAGAAAATGTTGAACATTAGTGTCTCTTAAATTATTTAACAATCCCCTTCTTAACCACATGCAAAACTAACTCACTTAACACTCACACACTTACAAACAGAAACATAAGGATCAACAGAATATACACAGATTCTTACACAGACACACACACCTTACCTGAGGTCCAGGTTAGCCTCCTTCCACAGCAGATCCATCAACCTTAAGATCTGTAAAGTCAACATGTCCTGCCGCAGGTCTGAGAAAGGGAGATATTAAAAAGTTTATTTAATCTAATCTTGTGACAGTGTTTTGTCTTTGCCTATTATCTGAGCCATCTGTCTCTCACCATCTCCATTTTTGAAGATGATGCCCACTGTCTCTCCTCCCAACAGCTTGTTGTTGTAAACAATCCACAGAGGTTTCATTTTAGAGTCCATGTACTTACACCTCTCCACACTGGCAGAGAAATAGAAAAGTTAGAGGTAAAGTTCTTCTTACTAATTTAATAACATTAATCATCAACATAAAAGTGTTCGTCTATAAAATTTTCCATCAAAATATAACAACTCGCTCAGTCTTTGAAACCCCATTCATTTTCAGTAGCAAAAGTGATTCATTCTACAAAGTTCCATAAAGAGAAAAGCAATAAAAAGTTTAATCTCTTCCATGTGAAATCAAGTGTGCTTTTGGAGAGCCATCTTGCAAAGTTTAGCTCTAAACTTAACTGAACACAACAGAACAAGCTAGGACAAGGTCTCATGTCTGAATACGCCTACTATACTATGTGAAGAGCAGAACATGAAATCAGTAGTATGTCCAAATTTACAATATTCATAACAGTATTCCGGATTAGCATTAATATTCAACATACAAATGTTTGTCTATATAATCTTCCCTCAAATTATAACAACTGACTGGGTCTTTAAAACCACTTTCATTTTCAGATGACGTTACTAACCCCAATTATTTCTTAACTCTTCCCCCAACCACCTGCCATGCAGAGACAACTTTTTCTAACCTGATTATTATGGAAGTATAAAGACCTTTGCATATTTACTTTTTTATGAATGTTATTTTATTAATATTTACTTTTTATTAATTACGAAAATAAACAATTCCTCCACCAACTAATATAGTTCATTAATCTTATGAAAATCAACTGGTGTGCAGTGTACTAGTTTGAAAACACTGTATGCATAAAACAACTCATACACATACACACACACACACACACACACACACACACACAGATCTTACTGTACTCCAGCGAGCAATATGTTGGGGTTGAGAGGTGAATGCAGGTCGGAAAGAGTCTCGATGAATCCCGTCTGTCTAAGGCAGGTCATCATGGCCTCTTTAAGATGAGCTTGTTTTGTCTTAGTTTTTATGGTGCCCAATTTAATCAGCTCATTTACAGCTTTCAGCTTATTGAGAGCTTCAACCTTCAAAATAATTACAAAAACACCACAATGTTAAGTTACACATAAAAAATGAAATAAAATACCAATATGAAAATAAAATCTAATACACTTTGAGTGGATTTTTTTTTTATTTACACTGAAGAAATGTGCAAAAAACAATGATGCAAACACATTTAATGAATAAATTAATTTAGATCAAAACAATAACATGTTTTGACGCCTAAACAAATCACATTGGATGGAAACACTGATTCTACTTTTTTTGGTTTGCATTAATGAAATCCCAGCTAGTGTCAGTGTTCAAGAAGATAAGCCAGTAGTTCTTTGAAGGAATGTACACTTTACAGTCTAGAACTTAATACCATAAATGTGACCATGGACCACAAAACCAGTCATAAGGGTCAGTTTTTCAAAATTGAGATTTATACATCATCTGAAATCTGAATAAATAAGCTTTCCATTGATGTATGGTTTGTTAGGATCGGACAATATTTGGCCAAAATACAACTATTTGAAAATCTGGAATCTGAGGGTGCAAAAAAAAAAAAAAAAATCAAAATATTGAGAAAATCACCTTTAAAGCTGTCCAAATGAAGTTCTTAACAATGCATATTACTAAACAAAAATTAAGTTTTGATATATTTACAGTAGGAAATTTACAAAATATCTTCATGGAACATGTTCTTTACTTAATATCCTAATGATTTTTGGCATTAAAAAAAATAAATAATTTTGACCCATACAATGTATTTTTGGCTATAGCTACAAATATACCCCAGCGACTTAAGACTGGTTTTGTGGTCCAGGGTCACAAATGTTTAGTGATTTTTAAATGCTAGAAGAGTAAGGAGGCCTATAGATGTTTTTATCCAAAGCAAATTACAGATGAAAATTTCAAAAAAAAAAAAAAAAGTGACTGATCCTACAAAGTCCCATAAAATGGTAAGCGATAAAAAGTTTAGTCTCTTCCATGTAAAATCAGGTGTGTCCAATCCTGCTCCTGGAGGGCCAACTTGCAGATTTTAGAACCAACGTTAATTAAACTCACCAGAAGAAGCTAATCAGGTCTCGTGTCTGAATATGCTTACTATAATATGTGAAAAGCAGTGTGTGTATTGAGTAGCATTTCCCAATTTTATAGTAAATACTTAAAGCGATTCTAAAGTACAACTCCAATACTTCACTACTCCATGAGGCCACAGGAGAGCAGGCTTGAGTGACAAGCAAGCCACAAAATTCTTCATCAAATCAAACTCTTAACAGTACACAATTTTTTTTATGCCGTGAAGGTCTGCAAGATTATCATAAGGCAGTTGTGTTAGAGCAGGCTGCAGCCAAACTCTGCAGGAAGGTGGAAATCTTACTTTTGACAATGCATCAAAGAACAACAACAACAACAACAACATTTACTGGCCAAGTATGCATAACATACAAGGAATTTACTGCCGGTATGAGGCGTCCCCCCCACACACACAAAAAAAAAAAAAAAACTTGCAAAATTACAAAACAACATTACAAAATTACAATATTACAAAGTTACATACTAGAATTGAGAGTTTTTATGGCTACTGGAAAAAAGCTATTCTGAAATCTGGTAGTTCTTGTTTTAACCAGACTATAACGCCTTCCAGAAGGTAAAAGTCTGAAAAGATTGAATGCAGGATGTAAAGGATCATGAACAATCCTCAGAGACCGTTTCTTAACCCTTGACAAGTGCAGATCTTGAAGGGAAGGTAGATCAGTCCCAATAATGCATTCTGCCATTCTCACTACTCTCTGCAGCCTAAACTTATCCCTCTGAGTAGCAGAGCTGTACCAAACAGTAAATGAAGAACACAGGACCAATTCAAGGTCTGATTCAGATTCAGTCTGCACAAGAAGAGGTGACTCATTCTGTGATCATTTGAGCTGTACTTTTGACTTTATTGTGAAATGTCCAGCTGTCATTGTTTGCAAGCTTTATTTCTTAAGCACTGTTCCTCTTTGCTAATAAGTTTGTCCATGTTTGGCATTTGCTCTTGTTATTTTTGACACTGTTCCCTTTAACATATAAAAAAAACTGGTGACCAGTAGTTGGCCTCTTTGAACCTCTGTTAGTTGTGTTGCTTTAACTCACTTATCAGAATGCAAACCAATGTCCATTCAACTCAACTTTGTAGCTGAATTTGTGATTGGGATGTAAAGACTTTGCTTTCATGTTGCTTTGACCTCCATCTTCTGGCTACATCTATAATCATGTGTGTGTATTCTGATTTTATATAAAATACAATAAATGCTATCTCTAAATGAAATTTAAAAAAAGAAAATGACAAAATGAAAAAATGAAAATAATGCACCTGTTTTTTGAGAACTTCTATGTGTGGGATGCAGCCTCGGCAGTATGCTTCCAAAATCAGAGCAAAATGAACCGACACGGCTGGCATGTACATTTCAGACCTGTAATGTACAACACAATCATGAATTCTAGTTTCTGCATAAGCATACTGAAATACCAGGTGAATTAAAGTATTTACATATTCCAGCTACTTCACATGTATACACTTGCCTGAGATGCCAGAAGAGGAAGTGGCCAATCTTGCGACTGGACTGAGCGCGCTCCAGAAGGAAACGGCTGAGGGCGCAGTCATAGTATGGCTCATAGCGCAACACCTGCACAAGCTGCAGTAAATACTGCAACAGCTCATCATCACTAACACACACAGAAACAAACATTTGGGATTTCAGTATTTCTTATGAGGTTCCTTGACAATGTGTGCTCTGACAGCGTGGACTTCTCACCTCATATCTTTAAGGCAGTTGACCGCAAATTCTCTGACATATTGGTCAGGGTAGTTGAAATCCAGAAGTTCTAGAGCATCTCGAGGGCTTAGTTTGGGCCAAATCTGCAGCAAAGCCTGTAGCTGCAGTACAAGAGAGAGAGAATTTTGAAAGATGTTTGAGTTTCAACACATCTGTTGGTTAATGTATGTGTGTATGTTTGTGAGTATACCTGAGCCATGTCCTCATGTTTGCTCCATTTGACAGACAGCAGCAGTTTGGGGAGAGACTGAGGAAAGTTTTCTCTGCAGTCATAGCGAAGTGTCCATATCAGATCTTTTTCATTCTCACAAAGCTGAGAGAGAGGATCCCTCTCCATGATCTCCTTTAGCTCAATGTAAAACTTCTTACCCCCACGACCCTAAAGACATTCATTTCAATATGTTAATCCAGACAACTCATAGACACAACAGTATTTATAAGGAGGTAATGATATTAAAGGGTTACTCCACCCCAAAATGAAAATTTTGACAAAACAGCATACGCAGTTTACGTCCAGCGGATATTCTCCAAAATGGCGCTATGCTGACGCAGAGGAGACAAACTGCTGAATAAAGTCGTTATTTTTTTTTCTTGGCGTACAAAAAGTGTTCTCGTAGCTTCATAAAGTTACGGTTGAACCACTGATGGCAGATGGACTATTCTGACGATGTTTTTTTTATACTTTTCTGGGCCTTTGTTTGGCAGTCAATGGGACAGTCACAAGCCTACCAGTTTTCATCCAAAATATCTTAAATTGTGTTCCGAAGACGAATGAAGCTTTTACGGGTTTGGAACGACATGGGGGTAAGTGATTAACGACAAAATTTTCATTTTGGGGTGGAGTAACCCTTTAAAAGGGTCCTATTATGTTTTTTAAAATATTTTCAACTTCCTTTAGTGTCTAATGTTGCTGTTGGTGCATGAAAAAGATCTGCAAAGTTACTACGCACAAAGTCCACTGCAAAGGGAGTTATTCTCTAAATCAGTCAGCACTGTTTTTAAACTCCCCCAAACCCTCGACCGCAGTCCTGAGTTTTGTTCCTGGAACTTACGTCACAATATCCCACATTCAAATAACTCCCGCTCAAGGCGGGGGGGATTAGCGAGACCTATTTGAGTTGTGTTATTAGTGTGTTGTCGCCATGCCCAAGAGATGCTGTTTCACAGATCTAATACCCTGATACACATGCAGTTGTTTACCTTCACAGACATAACCGTGCTTGTGTGATTTTCACATTATCTTGTGTGTATTTGACAGTTCACATGAAAGAGCATGCGCTTCGAAAACCATATTTCAGAAGTTCAAATGCATGCAAAGAATAAACTCTTCATGATGACGAAGAATTGCAACGGTACGTGAGCTTGATCGTGATAGACATGATAATCAAAAACAAACGGATGTTTGTTGTTGCCATAGTAACCGAGGCACCAGCTGTAAGGGACAGCCTTATTCTGGAAAGAGGCGTAGGGAGCAGCAACTCACTTGCATTACACATGAAAACAGCATGTTTTTGCTTTAAGCCAAAAATGGGGATTTTCAGCATTATACAATACTTGTACATAATCTGTGGGTTATTTTGAGCTAAAACTTCACAGACACATTCTGGGGACACCTGAGGACTATATTACTTATGGGGGCAAAAAGGGAATAATAGGGCCGCTTTAAAGGGGTCATGAACTGAGAAACCAAAATTCCCTTCATCTTTTAACATGCAAGAGGTCATTGTACTATGAAAACATCCTGTAAGTTTCAGAACTCAAAACTTTCTCGTTAGTCTAAAAACAGTTATACTGAAGGCAATTTGCCAAAATGACAGCTTTTGGAATGTTCTACTCTATGATGTAATAGTGTGGATAAGCACCACCTCCACAGAAGATGATCAACACCTGCTTCGACATCGCTGCCTGTTTAGCCCCGCCCACCGATTCACGCATGTTTATGAGAGAACGTGCAGGTCTACACAGAAACCAAACAATAAAGATGGCTCCGAAGACAAGAAGACGCTGTGCAGTGCCAAGTTGTGGAAAAAAAACAGTCTTTGCATTGCCTTCCTTCTGATCCCAACATTAGGAAAGAGTGGATGAACTTTATTTTAAATGAAAATACAGACCGTGTCTGTAAAAACTTGGACTTTTGTTCATTTTATTTTACCATGGATCTGTTTACAAACAATGATAAAATCGACGTGGGATTTTCAAAAGGATTGAAACTAAAAGACGATGCTGTGCCGACTATATTGGATCCGACAGTAATGTCGCAACACAAGTGTGAGTAACTGTTTTCATTACGTGGTCACTATTGCTTTGTTTCTTTCTTACAGATTGTTTGATATGAATTGAGTTGTTTATGCATTACGCATGACCTAAATCCGTCCATCTATGAGGAATGTACACTGTCAAATATACACAACTATTTACTTCTAGTCTACAACCTGCCATGCCTATTCCAACAAAGCGTTCTGATCTGAGAGGGGTTAAAAACAGTACAGAAAATAGCTTATTACTTCTAAATGATTATGTTTTTTGATGTAAAAATCTTAAAATTATAAGTGGACCTCAGAGAACAGTATAAAATAAAAAAAATAAAAAACATTTTACCATTGTCATGGAATCATTGGCTCCAGCTATTTCTGCAGCTTTTTCCAGGATCTATGGGAGAAAAACAAACAAACAAACAAACAAACAAAAAAAACCATTATACATATCAGAACATCCGGTAACATGACAAGTGTTGCCTCATGTTTGATTATGAATGTGTGTAGTGTCAGACCCAGATGGCACACTAATGGATAGTTCACTGACCGTCTAATGCACACAAAAAGCTAAGCACTTGCTAAAATCAGTTGTTTGCCTGACTGCCAAGTAACTTCCAGGTGTGAAAGTGCACATTTTTATTTTGTTCAAGCACAGCTGTGTTTGAAACTCACGGTAGAAAGTCAGTCTCACATAACAGGACTTTTGCAAAGATACACCAAAATTTTGGTCACCGGTTATATAATATACTGTAATTATGTAATTAATAAAGATTAATTGTACCATTTGTAATCATAAATATATTTTCACACTGAATTTCCAAATTAATGTAGAAACAACAAAGACTATATATATTAAATATTTGTTTAATGGCATACGTTTACTGAGTGCTATGAATGAAGGAAAGCATCACTGATACCAATACTGATTTTTTTCCCAATTGTCATTCAGCATTACAGTAAAACTGAAAACCATCACTGACAGTAAATTTTCTTTTTAAATTTAATTAATATTTTAATGTGTTGAGTGCATGTGTGTGTGTGTGAGATATATATATATATATATATATATATATACACACACACACACACACACATATATATATACACACACACAGAGCAATTGATAACTGCCAGACAGCTTTTCCTGTCTCTGTGGCTGATTCTTTACCAATATACACTGCATTATGGACTAGACCATAAGACAGTAACTTAAAGGTGCCAGTCCTTTTCTGACTCTGCAAGACAAAGTGCATCTTAAGTCCAAAGCAAATTAGTTTGCAGATGCCAATTTTCAGATAACTCTACTATTTTCTCCACACAATTCCATTAAACAGTCATTAAATATAATGTGGCTAGTCTGAGGTTAAGTCAAGTCACCTTTATTTATATAGAGCTTGTAACAATACAGATTGTGTCAAAGCAGCTTTACAGTATTAAATAGGAAAATAGTGTGTCATACTATTTTCTGAGGGCCTATATACAAGTCTATATACTAAGGGTGAATCCCATTTCTCTGTCTTACCCCTTCCCCTTACCCCTTCCCCTTAGTTTTGCGCGTTCACGTGAGAGTAAGGGCTATCCCAATTCTCG